>JAIXND010000621.1:1214808-1287027 GCA_023646645.1 Varanus salvator macromaculatus
CCTTTCCTTTCCTTTCCTTTCCTTTCCTTTCCTTTCCTTTCCTTTCCTTTCCTTTCCTTTCCTTTCCAATTTTGAGTGGAAACAGTTTTAACCCCAGGGAAGCACACTAGACTGTTGGTGGAAGAACACGCAGGCCTGTGATCAAGGCCAAGCAGGGTCAGATCAGTGGCCAGGGGCCAGCAGTATAAATGGCAGCTTCCAGTTTTCTGGTTCATCCAGTTTCGGTTTGGGTTGCCATCCATATTTCTTCTGCTTCTCCGTCTCTGTATTTTGCTTTACTGAAGTATGCAAAGCAAGGAGCCCTATTGGGGGTGAGGGAGGGGGAGAAAGTCGCACCAAACATAATCTCAGCCGTCTTTGGCTCCTTAGGACCGCTTTTCAGACGACGCGGTGAGTTCGTCTGAAATCCGAGTAAGTCTTCTTGTACTCCCTTGGCTTTTCCTTTGTTTTAATCCATTTGCCAAACCAATCGAACCCGTTTGATTTGCTGGGGTGCTTACATGAGCACAGTGGATTGCCTGGAATGATGGCGGTGTTCTGGCGCAAAGTTGCTTTGGGCAGGAAAGGGAGGAAGCGAGAGGCCTTTGCCGTGAGTGCCATTTCTGAGTGTTTGGATGTCAGACTCCCGCTTAAACAAAACTGCCAGAGGCACTTTAGACAGGAGACGAATCGCTTCTGTTCCAGGGTTTATAGATGGCAGCGCTGAAGACTGACTGGGACCTGCCTCCATGCCAGTCACTCTGTCGAGCTATCACTAATTAAAGGCATCATTTTCCTCGCTTCCTGTCACCTTATTTCTGATTGTGCCTTGTTATGAAGCACATTTGGTGCCTTCCTGGACCCCTCTGGACAGGAGAGCGCTGGATGCGGCTTCCTCCTCTTGCTCTGGGGAAGATCAGTGCTTAGTGAAGAGGCGGCCAATTGATTCTGGTGTCGCGAAGGGAGCCTTGGACACGACATGCGCCGAACTGATTTCAGACACAGGCTCGTCCTGCAGCTACTCGGTGAACAATGTCTAAACTTGGGTACTCAGTCAGCTTGGGGAGGAGGGGAACATCTTGCCAGGTCGGGGGTGTTTTATTTTTTCCTCGCCGTATACACTCTTTCGAATCGACTGAGCAAAGGTCTCCCCTTTGCGGCTGCTTTACTAGGGCCTGCCTGGGCATTCGGAGCACGTTCCGATGCTATCTGTCAAAACAGGCTTGGTTTTATGGAGTGTTTGTCTATGAAATGAGTCTACTCCTTACTCTTCCTCCCCATGCGCCCCCCCCCTCGCAGTGCCTGGTGTTCCATAAACCGACGACTTAATCCTGCTCCAAATGAACTTTGCAGAAACAGTATCCGAGGTGAACGGAATGCAGATGGGGGCTTTAGCAGCCGCTTCCTAATTCTGCATCCCTGCCGCCTTGCAACGCACCATCCCTGCGTAAGCCTCGTGTTTGAATAGCAACATCTTTTTAATTCCCTCTAATAAGGGCTCGGCTAGGAGTGAAGGGACTGCTCCTGGAAAGAGCAAGAAAGGGTTTCTTTTGCAGATTATGTTGCCGCTGCAGGGGGGAAATAAGCGCGTGTTAATAATGCAGCATTTCCACCGATCATGTAAATGCAATTCAGGGCTGAATTCAGAGACAATGAACCCTTCATGTTTGATTGGGGTGCCTAGCGAAGGAGCGGGCTGGACTTTGCGGGGGCTTTTAAAGTGCCCTTCCTTCTCCCCCCCCTCGAGGGCTTACTTGCATGCCTTACTCGCGGGGGGGCAACTTTGCCCAGGTGGGCTTCTGTTGGTCTGGGGTGGATGTGGTTCTCGGATCTGCGCAGAGTCTGGTCAGCTCTGGTTCGGGGCTTGGAGAGCAGCAGGAAAAAAAATCAAATCGAAATGGGTAATTAAAAATACAGACGTTAAAAAACTAGCACAAATTAATTAAATATGTATGCTCACATTATCTGTCACTTCAGCATAAATATGTTAATTAGCTGAAATGTTAAAAGCAAACAGAGGGGTTCACACAAATACTAGAAATTCGTTTACAGCATTGGGACGGCTAAGGGCAAGTTGTCAACAAAAATAAACTAGTGGAATTACACAGAGAAAATGGAAATTGTGCTATTAAATCTATTCAGTAAAGCAAATAGTGCGCCACATCCTAATTTCTATTATAATAAAGCTCTCGAAATGTCCTCGACTGCAGCACATCACCTAACACTCATTGTGGCTGCGGCTCGCTCGCACTGAGCGTTCTGTGCGCGTACCGTGGCATGCTCAGCGTTGTCCCCGTGCGTCTGAGGGTTCTGCTCCCCCGTGACTCATTCCACAGGCAGGTCCATGGGAGAATGGCAGAAGCTGCTCGTGTGGAGGGCACTGGCTCGGAGGAGGCCGCCTGCGACGGTGAGCGCACACCCATGCCCGCGCCCGGCAGCGTCCCCGGGTGGACTCCCCAAGGCGGCGCAGAGCGGGCGAGCCGTGCTTATGCAAGCGCACGAGGGCGTTTGTCCTGTCCAGGACTTAGACTGGTGGGGGATTTAAAGAGGCGTGCCAGTGCTTCGAATGCACCGGGGAATTTTCTGGCGACCTTTACAGTTTCTTCAGAAGTGGCGTTCGCCCCATCTTGCCGGCTTTCTGTCAATAACCTTGCCACGGCCGTTTGGAGAGCTCCTGTTGTCTGAACGGATTTCAAGAGCACCACAGAGATTCCTCCAGCGAATGCACGGAATTCTACCCGTTCTTGCACCAAGAGAAAGCAGCTCCCCAGGGTTTCGGACTCGTTTGAATCCCTCCAGGCCAGACGGACGGCCGTCAAATGGCAAATGTTCTTCAGATGTCTGTCGGGGCAAAACACCCCGACTTCAAGGGATCTGAGCCGGCGGTGACTGGCCAAGAAGGGGGCCTTGGGGTGCCTGCTTGGGGTGCAGTTGCCCCAAAAAGGGCAAATTCTATCAGGCACAGTGAAGGAGCTGAAAGTCAAACGGCCAATACTCCACCTCCCTTACACAAATGTGTGGCGAGGCCACTTGCAGCTCTGCATGAGGCTCTGGCATCGAAGGAAGGGAATGTCGAGGGCCGTTCCAGGGATCAGGCGACTCTTTCGGGGCAGACTGCCCCGCACAGCAGCTGGGCCCCTTTCTCAGTATATGGGAGAGCTGGGAGGACCGCCGGAGTGCGGGCCCAAATGATCCGCGGCTGGACTAACTTCCCCCTGAGGACCGGCTGCAATATATGGGACTGTTCAGCTTAAAGGTAGGCGAGGAAGGGAGGCTGCACAGAAGTGAGGAGAGGAGAGGTTCTCCTCTTCCTTCTATAATGCTGGAATCCGGATGATGCCATGGAGTTGATCATTGGGCGAGTCAGGACCGATACAAGGAAGGACGTCTTCACACAGCGCGCACGCAAATGACGGAATTCATTTCCGCAAGATGTAGGGTTGGCTGCCACTCCAGGTGGCTTCTAAAGGGGACTGGATAAGTTCACAGAAGATTAGGCTCTCCCAGGTTGCTAGTCCTTACGGCGCTATGCTGCCCCCAGGAGCCTGACTTCGTACACCAGTTGCTGGGGAAGGTGAGGCAAGGGGCTGTCGCTTGTGGGTTTCCTGTGGGCAGCTGGTCAGTCACTGTGTGAGCAGAATGCCAGGCTAGGGGAAGCCTGGGTAAGATCCAGGACACCCCTGCTCAGGTTCTTTCTTACACAGGTCCGCTTGCCCGTTCCCAAAGCAAAAGGTGTTCTCGGCTGCTTTCTTTCCCCTGGCTTTTCCTTAAGCGTGCAATGGGCGCCTCTTCCCCTTACCCCTAATGAGCAGAATCTCAAGATTTTATGCATTCCGTAGTGACCATTTAATCCTTTGTGTGCAAGCCAGAGCCATTTTGGATAAAAATAATGTGCTCGACCTGCTTTAGAAAGGGGTGGGAAGTTCCCGAATGCCAAAAAAATGTTGCTGCATCTGTTACCGTGGAACTTAACCCCAGTGCCATTGTGGCAAGAAAGAAGTTTTCAGCTGCCGGAATGCATTATCCTAAAACGGAGTCTGAACTCCCAGAGGGAGCAACAAGCGACTCCTGTGTGGAGACCGAGGAAGTAAAACGAGAGAGAGAGAGAGGCCATGTTTGGATGCAGTGACGAGCCCCATTTCTGCAGAGACCCGAGTTAACCCTTTCCAGTGGGGCAGGCAACCTGATCGCCTTTCTTTGGCTCCTCTTGCGAATGAGGGTGGCTGGACAACCTGCAGGCCCCCAGCCCGGGCTTCCTTATTGGGACATCCAGACTAAAAAGTCCCCAAACAAGCCAGAGCGTAAGCCACCGTTGGTTGGGATGATGAAGCCGCTCGCAGGAGGACTTCACAGTATCCCCAGACGCCTTCACTCCACTTGCAGCCTCTTCGGCTTGGGGCTCCGCTCCTGAATGGCGCTGTCTCCTCAGCAAAGCAGAAGAGAGGCCAGGAAGGCGGCCGTGGCAACTGCACTCTCCAACGTGTTGCAAGCACCTGAGATAAGAGCCTTTCCATCGGGCTGCGTGTCTATTTTTGTTTGTGCTTGTTTTTCTCTGTTGGGTATCAAAGTGGTTGAGACATGGTGTCTGAAAGTCTTTTTATGTACGCAACAAACAGGTTGGTGGTAGCAAATGACGTCTACGTTCCTTCTGTGTGTGCACAAATCAATAGGAGCAGAGAGAACGCGGAGTGTGTTGAAATGAGTTTGATTGTCTCACTTAATATATACTCTTTAAGCCTTTCTAATGCAACAGCATGATGCTAACTTCCTTTGACATTCTAACTGTGCATTACTCACTACATCAATCGATCATAGCTCTGCCCTGCATGGAGTATTGATGGACAACTTAAATACTTCTCATTTTTTTTTCAAGTGAAGCATGGGTAATTAAGCAATGCACTCTGCAAGTTGGAGGCTGTGTGTCTTTCATAAAGAACCAATAATGAATAAAAAGTGCATTAACCAAATTAAACTCTTGCATGCCTCCAGCTCCCTAACGATGGGCTCGGCTTTTATGAATTTCATTACAGGGGAGTTGGGTTCTGTTAATCAAAGGTTCCAGTTGGAACTGTCCGTGGATTTCAGCAGCTGCTGCTGCTCCAGCTGAAGTTCTTTGCTGGAGAGGATATAAATATTTGGAAGGCTGATTGAGGCACTCAAGCCATGCCTGGTCTTGGCCTTTGACGTGACCACGAAGAAATCCGATGGACCTGGAATTGCAGGCATAGAGGGCCTTTTTGTGTGCCCGCCACCACAAAAGAAAGCAGGAGAGCACTGTCTAGATTCCAGAACGTCAGCACAAGCCTAGTTCACTGCTTTGATTTCACCCCTACCGTTCCTCGAGTCCTGCATGTCATGGCATACATAGGTCACTTCAGCAAACATGTTAGAATGCACAGTTTCTGGGAACAGAAAAATAAATTTCTTTCCAGTTCCCAGCTCACGTCACGTGGTTTTCTACACACTTGTCTGTAAAAAGCCAGTCCGAGTGGCAACAAGGAGTGGTGCGTTTTGGTGGGCCGGTGTATGCAGCGGGGCAGCAAGCCATGGGCTGTTGTGCAGAATCATGCAAACACGGCACGATGGAGCTGGAAGGGGTTGTGAGCTCTCCCCGGTTTGAGAAGCTGCCATTGCTGAGCACTCTTCGGGTCCGATTCCGTCGCCAACTGTGGATCCACCTGATCCTTGTTCCATGCAGCCCACTTTTAGCTAGTTTGCTGATCAGGGGACCATGGGGCACCTTGTCAAAGGCATTGCTAAAGTCAAGATAGATTATGTCTACAGCATTCCCACAGTCCCTCAGGGAGGCTACCTGATCAAGAAATGAAAGCAGATCAGTCTGACAAGATTTGTTTTTGAAAAACCCATGTTGGCTTCTAGTCATTGCGGCATTGTTTTCAGTGTTTGCAGACCGACTGCTTTATAATTTGCTCCAGAATGTTCCCAGGGATTGATGTCAGACTGACTGCTGGTCTGTAGTGCCCAGGTTCTTCTTTTTTGCCTTTCTTGAGGATAGGGACAACATTTGCCCCTCTCCAGCCATCTGGCACTTCCCCCGTCCTCCATGATTTCTCAAAGATGGTAGCCAGTGGTGCTGAGAGTTCTTCTGACAGCTCCTTTATGACGAGGATGGAGTCCATCGGGCCCTGGAGATTTGAATTCATTCGACCCTATTAGACGATCCTTGAGTATTTGCCTATCAGTCTTGAACTGCCATCTTGCTCCTTCAGCTTGTACATCTCCTTCTTCAGGAAGCTCTTAGATCTCCTTTTGGGAGAAGGCTGAGCCAAAGTAGGAGTGGAGCACTTCTGCCCTCTCTTTGTCAGCTGAACCCGTTTCTTTCCTCTGTCTTCTACTTTGGACATATCTGAAGAAAGCCTTCTGGTTGCCCTTGGCATCCCTCGCTAGCCTCAGCTCACTCCTCGCTCTAGCCTTCCTGATGCCTTCCTGCAATTCTGTGCCACCGGCTCCTTTGCAGCCAGGCCTTCCTCCCACAGTGGGGCTGAAAGGCACACACAAGCGCCATTTTGTATATCCCACTCCCCCAAGGATCGGCGCACCCTGAGAACTCTCGGATGGATGCTGCATCATGCCGAAGTGGCTCACCCCTCACAGAAACTGTGCTCGGTGGGTTCACATGACACGCTAACCTCCCACTGGGCACCCAAGGTGCTGTGGCTGAGGTAACCCACAGCGAGTGGGAGCACGTCCTTCCTAGCTGGTCGGACACATGATGCCTGGCACCACCAGCGCAAAAGTCTTCACTTCTTAGAACCTACCTAGGTGCTCACCGGGCACTCTTAGTAGAAGGCAGGAGACGGAGTTGGGTCTTGATGCCTTGAGCCAAACCCACCTGGTACTTGCCTCTGGCTCCGACCAGGAAAGTCTGTGGTGAGCTCTGCCACCGGCATTTGGGATGGTCACCTGAAGTTCACGCGGTCGTTGTGGAGCAGGAGAGCTGGCTAATGCCATACTCCGATTCATCTGTGAGCAATATTAGTGCCAGATGAGGAAAGTCTGATTTGATGTTTAGCTCTGGAAGAGGATCATGCCGGTGGGTAGGTAGCAGCAGGAAGCGCTCACTTCTAGTTCAGAGGGAAGAGCAGGCATGGGGAGGCAAATACACTCGGCAGAGTTCTGACACTTAGTCAGTGTCCCACTTAGATGGCGGCTTTGAACGACGACAGAGTCCTTGGCTGGCCTTTGTGCCAGGGTACATCCGTTGACCAAAGGGCCCTCTCTGTAACTCAGAATTATGCCACCTTGGCTGGGGAGGGGAAAATGCACAAGGGCACCCCAGAGTTACTCTCTCCTGCGTTCCTGGCCCTCCCCCTTTGCAGCCCGCGCTTCCGGGCGGCCTCCATCCCGATTCACGGCTCCCGCACACTGCTCCTTTGGAGGAAGAAATTGGCATGACTCCGTTCCGCGGGGCCCCTTTGGTGGAAGCACTGTGAACCTCTGCCAGCGCCAAGGCAGGCCGTATCTTTGCCCGATAGTGAGCACTTCTGTGGAAGAAACTCACTGTAGAATTAGCGTTTACATTGCGTGGTTCAATCAAAGCATTTTGATCCTTGTTTCTGCAAGATAATCCTAAGAAGTTCTTACTTTGAGAATAGAAGACCATGATGGATTTAATTCATAAAGGGAAGCAGCCGCAAGGAATGTAAATGTAGAAGTCTGATAAGGCAGGATTTCCTAGTTGCTATGGTAACCCATGGGTCATGAGCCTGAGAAAATGAAGTGAGTCCTGAAGCAGGGAAGATGATTATAAAATTTAACTGTCATTCTTCATTTAGAGTTGATGGCAAACATTATTTACTTAAGTTTATCTCCTGGCAGGCACAGATCCTTTTCTTTGCTTCAAATTGGGATGTGGATCGCTGAGTTGGACACGTTTGACATTAGGTGAACCCTGTATTTATTATTCTAACCAGGCAATTTGTACATAATATCCCTGCAGATTTGGTCACTATTCTAAAGAAGCCAACAGCTTCATCTTCCAAATCCAACGTGAAAGCTTTTGTAATGTGCCTCAGTGCTGCATGATGGCCACATCCCACCCTTCGCCGGGGGAGTGGGAGGCGAGGGGCTGGGAGCGGCGCCCGCGAGGCCGTTTCGCAGCGGCTGCTGGTCCTTCTTGTCAGAGTATGCGAGTTTTATGCAAGCAGAAAGAGGAGATGTTCTCATCCGATTATTTGTGCGTGGCACAGAATAGGCTGGGCCTGCGTGGCGTTTGGCTTCCATTCCCTGAGAAGGCACAGTTGGGGACGGCGAGCTCGAGCGTGTCTCCTTTTGAACTTAAAATTAGCGAACGCAAAGATCATATTCCAGCGCTGCAGACAAAGGCATCGGCAAAAGTGTGCGTACGGGTTTCAGGATCTCTGTGGTGTGTACGTTGTGGTATGTAATGGATTCTACTGATAGCTGGATTTTAACAACCCTTGTGGAATTTAAGACTGCAAGACCGAGGTCCAAATCTCCTTTCTGGGAGCTCAAATGGGTGTGGCTGTTGACCCCTCCGTGTGATGGCTTGCGTCTCAAAGAAATGTGTACAGTTGTTTCCTTCTCGGGCAACATTTGCCACTGCAGCATTATAACATTTGCAATATTTGCAATATTTATAACATTTGCAGTTGCAACATCCTGACTGTGGCAACAACATTTCTGCAGCACAAAAATGTTGCGCGGCTGCTCTTTTGCGCGGAGTCTTCCTGAGCAGAGTTTCTCATTTAAAATGTTCTGTTCTGGTTACAACAAGACTTTTCACTCATTTACCCTCAGCAAAAGGAAGTGAGAAAAGATTTTAAATTAACTACCATAGTATCTTGTGAACATTTGCAAAATGGGTCGCTACATGTCCTCCATGGCTTCCCATTGCCTCCCTGTCAAACAACCACAACTACAACCACAACCACAACAATTTAGCAGCTACAGTGTTGAAAACAGGATGGTGGACTTTAGCTTGGAAATGAGCTCGCTCAAGCATTGGAAAGCTCTGTAGTGCTATGGAGTGGCTTGCCCCCAAATTTTGTTGATAAGCTATTAACCCCCCCCCACACACACACACACACTTCCAGTTCCCTCACAGGCTGCTGGCCACACAGCTGCTCCAGGGGACAGAAGTGACCTTTGCACATGGCCCGTCCTGTCCTGGGATTAGAGGACAATGAAAAGCTTTTTCTCCTTGCAAAATTCTGTCCTTTGTGCCGTCTGGGCTAAGCAGCGCAGGGGAAGCTCCTCCAGAAGCCATTCTGTTCCCCCAAAGCAAATGCTGTTAGGTTTCCATTGTTTGATGCAGCTTGTTGAATGTTCTCTAGTTCTGTGAAGCCTAAGGAAATGGGTCTGCTTTGTTAACATAGGCATGCCAGATGCCAAGGGGGTCCAAGGGGTCCCATCCACTCCTGCCCCACTTAGGTGAGCAAAAGACGGCCTGCCCCTCGGTTTGTTTCCAGGATCCTGGGGAGCCAGAGGCTCAGACAGCAGTAACTCACTCTAGAAATATTCACACATTATGAACAGCAAGTTATTTTTGCCCATTTAAATCATCTGGAATGTTTCTCTCTTCCTATTTATAGCTTAATTTTAACTTGGATAAAATGAAAACTGTTACATTTGCCAGCAAAACTGCACTCAAACTAGCTAATCTGAAATCCCCATTTTCAATCAGAAGGGAATTATGATGGGTTTATAGAACAGAGCAGTCCTAAACATGCCTCGTTTTTGTCTGGTTCAGTCTGCTTAGCTGCACTCCGTAAGTAAGTGTTTAAAGATTAAGCCAAATGTTATTTCCTTCCATGGTTGGCAAAACATTTCCCAACCAAAGCAGAGGGAGTATTTCAACTCTCCTTTCCATATGGATGAGAATCCAGACTTGAGGAAAATTGTCAGCTACCCTTTCCGAGCGCCATCTCACCTCTGTCAGGGGGACCGATTGCCTTGCTGATGATGCTTTTCGGCTGCGTTTCTGCTCAGTGAGGCTGTATAAAGCAGTCCACCCCAAGGAAAAATAGGTCAAGCTGAGGAAGCATGCAAGGCTGTGATGCCAAATTTGCAACATAATAGAGTCCTTAGGTAAGGCGTGTGGACAGGTGCATCTCTGTCCACAAAGCATAAGCAGAGGTTACCCAGTTTGGGCCTTCAGGAGACTCCGTGATCTGTTTATTCAGAATACCTTGCCTTACTGAGTCCAGGCCTCGTTGCTATTTGCAGAGACTTCCTCTCTCTTAATGTTTGGCTTCTCAGCAGTTTTAGTGAAAATATTGTAAGTACGGTTCTGAATACAAGTGTTTGGGACCAACAGACGAAAACAACACATGGCTGAAGTGGATGGGAGATGTGTCTTGGTACCTTTTCAGCAGCGCCTTATAAAATACAGAGACAGGCAGCATTTATCATGGCGTTGTAGCCTGCTTTTTGCCCAGCAGCCCCAGCAGCAGTTACAGTAAACCAAACAGCCATAAGCATGGACTAGTCCAGGTCTGAGTGCCGAGCAAGTCGAGGCCCAGCATCCATCTAGAATCTGCAAGTTTCCCCAAAGAGGCATACTCTGTTTTTCTTCAGTGGAACAAGCCACAGGCCTTGGCAGCCCTCCGGAGGGACGGACTCCGCAAACGCGGTGACGTGAACGAATGCCGTGCGCCTCTTGACGTCTCACCAAGGTTTCGGATGGCTGGCGAAAATGCTCTTTGTGGACATGTTTGCAAACACCATTAATCGTGGGTTCTGCAGATTTACTGACCCTGGCCTTTTTTCAGCAAACTAACTTACTGAGAACTGGGCTGCACCATTACAAGCCGTCTTGCTGTTTGCTTTGCTTCGGGCTCGCCAGGTGGACTGACGAACAGGATAGGGCCACCAGGGGTGGTGGGGGGCACTCGGCTTTCTTCTGCACTGCCCAGCTTTGTGTTGGACTGTGTTGAATGCTGCACGCTCTTTCCAAGCAGACCGTGAGTGGTGGGAGAACGGGGCGAATTGAAATACTGGAATTGGGCACATGCGGGGCCTGAACCGAAGGCTGAAGTAGGCGGAGAAGCTGCAGAGGGCGACGATGGCAGCGGTTCCACGGCCTCTGAAGCAGGGCAGCGACAGACCGGCTTGTCTTAGGGGAAGTTTCCCCGGGTGGAGGGACGCCTGGGGGGTGTGGGAGAGAATTCAGGACAAACGGTGCAGAGACACGAGCCTCTGAGTTCCTTTCAGGTCCCTGTGATGTTAGCGGTTCTCTGCCACTCGAGCGTGTGGGCTCTCTCAGTTGTTCAGAAGAGAACGTTCCTTTTTTCTTAAAAGCTCCAGCACTACAAAGACTCTGAACTAATTAAATTGGGGGGTGGGGAGGCGGCACTTTCTCATCAGCTCTCTTTAGATGGAAATGGTGTTTGCCCTGACGGTGTTTTCCGTCGCTTTTAGCATTCCGATGTCGTCTGACCTGACAGGAATCTGGCTAGGATCTGGGCTCCTCCCCGCCTCCCTCTAAAATATGAAGATTTAAAGCGCTGTGCAGTAGGCTGGCCATGTAAATCCATTCCAGGAATAGATGCTATCACCCAAAGTGACAGCTACACCCATCCACGTTATGCATGTGCCACATGGCCAGGGGAGCTGGCAGATCCCTCCCGCTGCAGGGCGTGGGGCTGACGGAAGCATGGAGGGTTTTGAAAAGCAACATGCGGCTCCCGGGAGGTGATAAATTCATGATAATATTGGTAGCTCGCAGAGCCACGAGGCTCCAAGGCAGAGAGCGCCTGCAGACCGACAAAGGCGCTTCGCGGGGCTCGGGTTTGTCGGGGCGCCTCCTGCACATTGGCGTGGAAGAGTATCCCGTGTGCCGGGCCGCCGCCGCCGCCGCCGCCGTTGCAATCAATTATTCATGAACATATGGAGCTAAATTTGCTCACAAGATGAGGCGACTTGTTGACTCCAGAAGGAAAGTTTTCCGAGCAGGAGTGGTCCATCTGTCTTTGGAACAGCAATTAAGCCAGACAATCACCTTTTGCCCAAGCCAGCGAGGGGGATTTTGTTGGCGAGGGATGGAGAGGAGGCTCGCGGTCCTGCTGCCCTTCTTCAAGAGCAGAGAAGACAGGGCGGGGGAACGGGATGCGTGCCCGGCACACACGCCCCCGTGCTGGCACCGCACCCTTCATCATCCTCTTCTCTCCGGCAGCCCAGACGGATCCTCCCGGGGTTTCGTGACCCCAGTCGGGGCTCCACATCGGAATGATTTGGGCAGGAAATAGTCCTGAAATCAGGAAATAGGTCTCAGAGGAACCTTGTGTAAGATGTGCAGGAACCATCTGAAGGAGAGCGGGGGCCTGGGGCCGGTGTGCTGGCCCAGTCGAACATGAAAAGGAGAGGGGAAAATACTCATTTCTGTTCTCCAGAATAGTTCGGTCACAAGCAAAAGAGTGGTTGAACCAGAGCATCGGCTCCCTCCCTTCTTATACCTTTGCTGCAAGGTTCATTGGGTTGAAACCCCACTGCGGATGCCGACTGGTTCACTTGAATTCTGGTGGTTGCCGCTCTTACCTGGGAGGCTGGAGCTCGGAGCTCCGTGAGGGATCTCTCAATCCCTGCCTAGGTGACTGGCCTCCCATTTCACTTGCTCTTGCTGGTTTGCGGTAACCCTTCCCTTTTTTGGGGGATTGACCACAGGTTCTGTGTGCTGTCCAGCATTTTCATACATTGTGAGGCGCCGGACAATGTGCAGGTGCGAGGAAGCCCCACGTCCACGCTGAGGGGCAGGTGAGGCTAGCTGAGTCCAAACACCTGTATTCCAGCAGTCTTTGCCCACTTTGTTCTTTGGGCCACACAGTAACTCTAAGCACGGACCGGGCAAAGGTAGGTACCGAGTCCATGCGAACAGCGTGGCATCTTATAAATAGAAAAATAAACAAAAAAACTCTCTCGCAGCTTGGGATGGCTCGCTGCTGCCCATTCAGGGGAGCTGAAGTTCCACACACCACCTGCCCGCCCCCACCCCAACCCCAACCCCCACCTCAATCCACCCCTCCCTCTTCAGAGACTCATCCCACCCCGCAAAATGGAAGAGCAGGGCAACTGTGCTTCTTTCTTAGCCCTCGCCCCCTTCTGCTGCTTCTTTCTTGGTTTCTCCTCCCTACCACAGTTTGGGGTCTGGGACACAACCTCAAGAAGAGGCGCCATGATGGAAGGATGGGCTTGCACTGGAACCCGCAGAGAGAGATCCTTGTCAGTCCAGCACCGCGCCCTCCGTGTGCTGCGCAGGCCTCCTCTATCGGGCGTCCCGAGGCCCGGCAGTCCACTCTGCCCTGGATTCCACGCCCACCGATGGCTGGGGAGCCTGACGCTGCTCCGAGAAGGGAGGAAGAAGCACAGAACAGCCAAGCATCCAAGGGCCCCTTGGTGGTGGACCCTGCACCCTGCTCGCTTAGAGAGAACAACGTCCTCCCGGTTCCTGGCCTGGACGGCTTTCCTTGCACCAAACGGGTGCAGTCCTTGCTGTGACGGCAGCATCCTTCATAGCAGGGGAAAGTTGGCTTTTGAGATGCCGCAAGGCTGGGTTGGGTTTGCTGCAGCGGGTTGATGCAGGGTCCCCTCTGGAAGATGCACGGAAGTATTTTGCAGTGGATGGTCTTTGTCAAGTCCACTGTGATGGTATCAGATGGCGTTTAATTTATGGAAGGCGGGGAGGGGGCGGCGGCGAGCGAGGTCTGTTGTTCTCTTTGTAAGTGAAAGGTCACGTCCTGGGCGCTTTGGGGAGGCTTTCCGAGCAGTGAGCTCCTGTTTGCTGGGAATTAGAATGAGTATATCTGATTTTCTTTCACTCGTGACCTTTCAAGATGCCGCTTTTAGATTGATAAGCAGGTTGGTGCTTTTGGTAACCCAATCCAAAATTTGTTTCTTATATTAGCCTTTTTTGTATCTTTCAACCAAACTGATATTGCTTCCACAAAAGATTTTTTTTTCCTTCTGTAAAAACTCTGGAGGAAAGAATAGAATGATTATATCTTATCTGTTGCACAAAAAAAGAGAAAATTTGGAGTTACTTTAAGCTAAATTAAGAGCGTGAAAAATATGCATCCTGCTAATCTCTTCTTTATCAACCTTTTGCCAGGAAAAGCTCTCTGGGTGTTTGCTGGTTGTTTTCTCTAGCTTTTGTCCTGTTGGCCCAACGGAAGGCGTGCTTTCCAGTGGATTTAGCCAAATCTTCTGGACCAGATACTTTGATGGATGCTGAACACAGCACCTTCCTCTGTCCCTTAATCTTTGTCAGCCAAGAAAACGGCGGGAAGGTTTTGGTTAGAGCTACAAGGTTCATGCAGGGCCGTCCGAACCACAAGGCCGAATTCCGGTGCAACCGCACGTCATCCAAGTTTTGCGACTGTTGCGGCTTGTGCCCCAGTCCCAGCGCTGTGCTTTCCTCTTACTGCATGCTTGTACACAATCGCACTGGGGGCTGGACGAGGACAGGAGCTACCAACATGGTGGGTTGTGTTGGTAATAAAAAGGTGCTGACAAAAGAGCCCCGTGCCAGCGTTTCGGGGATTGTCGCCCTATCGTCGTAGCCACGGTGACCAAGAGCCTCACATGCTATTCTGGGTACCTATTCTTCCTTTATTGCCTCTCTGTCCCACCTTTCTCTCACTGTGGAACCCAAGGGGGCTGTGTGTGGTTCCTGGGGGTCTTAGGCCTGCTAAGCTTCAGCATGGGGGGGGGGGGGTGCCTTACGTGTCTTCGGACCGTACTTTTGTGCTGCTTAATGAATGCACAGGAACTGTGGTCCACTATACCCAAGTTGTTTATGGCCCGATTTCTGTAACTCGGCTCCAGCACCCACTCAGAAGGCCTCCTCTTGTCGCAGGCTGGCTCGCTCAGGACCTTCAGCAACAATCGTAAATGGAATTGTCACGGTGCAGAAAATGATGGAGAAGCTGCTCCGCGTTTCTTTATTGATTTTGTGATGGAGATTGAGGAATGATTCAGCATTATTTGGTGTTGGCAAAAGCTGTTCAAGTGGCTTTTCAATTAAGTGAACTGAGCTGTGATTGAAACCTTCCATTGTTCATCCTATATACGCTTTGGTTTCGATAATCTTTTTAGTGGCATCTTAATCACTGGTGCTCTGCGAGTTCTGGTGAGTCGCCTCCGAGACCTCGTTCCACGTCGCACGCCCTTGTTTCTCTCATCAATCCCACAGTCAGTGCCTCTGAGGGCCCCTTGGAAGCCCGCTCTGGTCTTCTGGTGTGCAGGGACGAGGGCCTTGGCCATTCTGCAGGCGAGTGAGACGAGACGTTGGCATGGGATTCCACGTCAAGTCAACGGGCCTTGGGTCAGAGCCATGAAGTTGGTTTCCAGCTGGTTGGGAAATTTGGATGTGCTGCCTTCCCACCCCAGTGATCCTACCGTTGCTTCAGGGATCTGTTTAAAGAGCATGCTTGGAGAGGGGGCGATGGGCAGAGGAGTTGCTGAGCCCCTCGCTCCAACCTGCTTTCTCCCTGGTTCGTCAGAAGCGTGTGACCCACAGGTCCATTGCTACTGTGTCTCGCTGGCCCGAGGTTTGTCCCTGGCAGGGTGAGAGTGTTGGAGGCTGAGCTCTCGTCCCTTGTTCCAGGCTCAGCTCGGTGCCGAGTCCCAGAAATGAAAATCCACTGTTGTCCTGAACTTGCGACAACTGCATAGCACTCTTCGCTCACAACAAGAAGTGGGGCGTGACATCAGACTGGGGGTTCAAACCGGTTTGGTGTTCTGTCTTGCTTTTAGCGCCACTGTAGCGTCGTATCCCCAATGCCTCTCCGCCCAACTGCCTCATCATGCAAAGGAGCGTTTCCATAACTGCATTATAGCAAAGACCAATTTGCTTTCCCTGTCTCTTTATTGAAAGTGAGCCTGCACTGATTTGTTGCTCCAGTCTGAAACTTGATTATATTAAGTGGCTCCTGGCAGTTCGCAGATGTGATGAGTGACAACTTTAATTCTGTACATTGCGTTGCAGCGCCTTCCCTTTTGTACTGATCCGCCTCCCTATAGATCCCTGGGTATATTTGACTGATCGTATTATCCTCAGTAACCCCTTCCCTCTTGTGTGACTGCTTTTTCTCGAGATACCCAAGTTCTGTGGCTAATTTTGTAATGAGCAGAGTATAATCCCTTTCTCTGTTAAGAAGTTAGAACAACAGCAGGCCCATAAAATCTTACGCTTCCTGATTCTCTTTGTTTTAATGACGCAGGCTCAACTAAGAAGCCATTCATCACAGCTGTAAAAGCCATTCATGGACTGTTGCAGGGTCCCAAGATAACACACCCCAAACCCAAAAGGGAAGGGAAAAATTAACCTATGTGTTTAGGATTGATCCCACTGCAGATGAGCATGTATTTTGCCAGTGCACAGAGAAAAGCTGCCAGCAAATTTGGACTGTGTTCATTTTGCAAGTATAACCATCCTGCTTTGTATTGCTGAGACGCTAATGAGTCCTGGCCCATTAGAGTGTCTCTCTGCGCATGCACATCCATGTAGTCTTGCTGACTTTCCTGAAGGCCTGCCAGACTTGCAGGACGTTGGAAAACCGGCCAGGGTTGTGTCACTTGCCCAGCCTCACTCCGCTTTGCATTCGTACGGTGCAGAAGATCGGAAGATGGCTCTCTGCCCCACGTCTGGTGCCCCTGTTCAGACGGAACAAAAGCAGCCTTCAGATGTGGCCTTTGAGGGCTGTTGATGGAGAAGGAAGTGGCTTGCCTGCAGCTCGAGTGCTGGGTGCCTACACACCGCTGACAGACTGGTCCAAGATGTCCTGGAGATCCTTGTTAGATCCAGATGTAACATCTCATGGTTTCCACTCATGTTGCTCATGCCTGCAGAAGAAAGGGGAAGCAGCCGCAGACTCCTGGGAGGAAGGTCTGGTTTTGTTGAGACATGAGCTGTCCTCAAGGAGAGGGGCAACTGTGCTTCAAGAATTGGAAAGCCCCCGATGCGAGGACTTTTCCTCCTAGAGGACTGTCCCACGCTGTGATCATGTAAGTCATCCTTTTCCGACTCTGTAGTATTCTTCCTGAGGACCCGTGGCTGGCATGCTCAGCGGTTCCCCAGGGCGAGTGGCCTGTAGGCCTGCTCCACTCCCAGGCTCTTGATCATGGATGTGAACCACGGTTTATAGGATATCCAAACCTGTTCAATGAAAAATATCAGCATTTCTGCCTGTGCTTTGGTTTACTTTCCCATTTCAATGGGTCTCTCTTTCCGCATCACCTTCCATTTCCCATTTCATGGTTTTCCTGGTATCGGAAGTATTGTGCAATTTCCAAACTTAGATCCAAACGATCTAATCCGATGCATTTCATCATGTTCAAAACGAGTGAGATCGCGAAGCCCAGGAAGGCCGCAACCTGCAGGACCACCAGCCTTGAAAGGTGCTTCCATGTCATTAGGAGACGTACCGAAAGGGCATCTCGTACTGCACTAAGATCTTCTTTCATTTTCACCCAGGGAGCAGCGAGGCGCAATCCCCTGTGCTTTCGGATGCAGGGGTCACTTGGCCCGCCGTGCTGGCATGCATCCCGTTCTGTGGGGCCATGATTCTTTTCCCCCCTCTTATCTGGGCCTGAGTGTGGGGCTGATTCCTCCTCCCTCCTAATTCCTCTTCCTTTGTAGGCACTGGAGATATTTTAAGTGCACGTACGACGGCTGTACGCGGCACACTAAATGTCACATGGATTGAGAGAGAATGTCTCCATAATTTTACAATAGCCATCCCTTAACCCGTAAGAGGGAGAATTAATAAACACTTTTAGACACATTATGTATTCGCTCTGTGCAGTGCACTGAAGAAAAGATAAAACACATCAGTTTTATATCTATTTTCCCCCTTTTCTTTTTAAAGCTGTGAGTCAGAGAGCTTGAAATTAAATACAGTTAATGCAGATAAGTAAATCTTTTACCACTCTTGTTCATGAAATGGATAACTGTCTGTGTTTCTTGAATGCTGTGTAGTGGGGGATTGGGCATAGATTGAAAATTGCCGCTAATAAGCTCAGTGAGGGATTTTTTTATAGCTCTCAGATGGATAAAAACAAGAAATATTGAACTTTAAATAGAGGAGTTGCCATTATCTTCTAATGCACAGGCTGCCAGTCTTGTTTTTCTGTTCGAATGACTCAGATGTAACCAAAAAGCACCCGGAGAAAAGCCATTCTCATTAGCTGTATTTGTTATTGTGGAAATGATGGTCTGTGCTCTACTTTGCAGCCCTCCCGTTCAAACAATTCTGAAGTCCTGCCACCTGTATCGGCCCATTTCTAGCACTGATGGCATCCCGGTGGAGCTGCCTTTGAAGATGTGTGGGGAGTTTAGCCAGTGTAGGAGGCAGCCACCAGGGCGCTGCTGTTGCCCAGCCAGTCTGACCCGACGGCCCCTTTCTGCACTGGCCGCAACCTTTCCAAGTGCTGGCTTTGTCCTTTGAATGCTCAGCGATGTGGGGCCGGTTGGCCTGCACCCCTCTGTGGCTGCTCTCGCTTGAGGAGCGGCATCAGAGGCCATGCTCATTGGGATACCTCTGGAGGCAGAGGGGTGGGCAGGGCAGGGCTTGCTCTGCCCTAGCCTGAACCTCCTGGCATGAGCCTCCAGCCGAGATCTGTCAGGTGCCAACACTGCAGACGTTTAGGAAGGCTCTGAAGTCCGGCTTGTTCACGCTGGCTTCTTGTTTTGTGTGCGCACATGTCCTTGGGGTTTAGATGGTCTTTCTTATGGAATTGGATGAGGCTGTTTTCCTGCTCTGTGCCGCCATGGAGAGAGTTCCTGCCCTGAAAGGCGCCCGCCTCCGGTACAATCCGTGCCTGTTCAGACAGACAGAATCCCTGCGACCCCCTGCGTTCCCCAGGCTTGCAGGGGAGGAAGAAGGGGGAACTGAGGCTCCGGGTGGAGAAGATGGGATTCTTGCAGTAACAGAAGGGCCCGCGGGCCACAGAAACACTGGACGGAAGGAACAGCGGATGCTCTAACACCTGTGCAGAACACAAATTCAGCACATCTGAATTTACAATCACCAGGAGCAGCAGTTTGACAATGGAAGGTGGGACCTTCAAGCAGAGATGGGGAAGCCATCCGTGAGGGATCTGGGCAGCCGATGGGATCCCCTGCGGCTCTAGGATTCTGTGACCTGAACAGGCCTTGTCGGCCACACAGTCAGGAGACTTTAGCCATGGACGGACGTGTGTGCACACCCGCCATTCTCCCTCCGGTTCCAATTTTCCTTCTTGTATTGGTTTGTACAGTGAGGTTAAATGGACAATGTTATAACCCATTTTGTGGCATAAAAATCAAGGCTTTGCTTAATTGTGTCTCTCACCGCCGCTCGCTGACCAGGTGACCCCAGATAAACATCTCCTGCATGGAAGAAAAGATCTGGCAGCAGAAGGGTGTTGGAGTGAAACTGGGATGACAAAAGCAACAATATATTGATTTCCACTGACACTTCCCTGAACCCACTCAAAGTCCGGCAAACAGATAATTTCTTCTTGTCGCCCCTTCTCCCCATTTCTATTTGCTGCAGCTGCAGCAAAGAACATGGCAGGTGTTAATCGGCCAGAAACATTGTTGATGGAGATGCTGCTCCAGGGCCATCCTGGCTTTTTATTATTATTAAGAAGTTGCACAAAGAGTCCAGGGCAAGAAGTAAATAATGTCTCTCCACCCCAGCTGTTTTGTTCTTGAAGGGACAAGCCTCCCTCGGTGATAACTATCAGAGTGTCAGGGTTAGCGAGACAAAGCTCTGAAAAGGAGGATGTGGCGCAGTAGGAGGCAGTGCTTAAAGGCTTATGTTTTAAGTACCGCTGTAGCCCTGGGTTCTTGCATCGGAACAGGTAAAAACTGAAACAAGACAGTTGCTCAACACCCCTCTGCTCCTGGCCAGCACACACGGAGTCCGCGCTGCGTGCCTGTTTATTCTTACTTTAAAAGTGGAGCAACTGCAACCAGAAGGAGCAACGTGAGGCCGTTGCACTTTCTTGGTTTCTGGAGTCTGCATGTGACACAGGAGAGGCTCTCCATGGCTGAAATGCACAGATGGGAAATCCAAACGGGGGACTTCCATGTTCCCCTAGAAGCAGCCTCTTCGTGGCGATGCGCACAGCGCACTGTGTAGAGGGTACACCACGTTCTGCATCTGCATCATGAGGCTTATCGCCATTCCAGCACCTTTGCCTGCTCAGCACGTGTTGGAAGCGGCATTTGGGTGATGTGCTCCTTGACGGGGAACATTCTCCAGTTCAGGCATCCTCATCCAACAGACGGTGGATTGCTGCAAATTGCCCAGAGAACTTCGGCTACTGGGTGGCATGGAAGTCAAGGAATAATAAGTGGTGGTAATATTCCAGGTGCAGGAAGTGCTTTTCCCTCTTTGCTTTGGCAGTGCCAAACTGCCTCCGCTTCCTCAGGGTGGCGGACGTCACAGGCCAGTTCGCCCACAGGGCTTGCTTCGTGGTGGCACCCCTTCACTGCTGCATGAGGCATAGCAGGGGATGCGCGGCTCTTTGTAGCCCTGTCTGTGCCTTTTGCTCTCAGTTCGCCCAATATTATCTCCCCGAAGGGGGACCCCCAGTGAAACGTCGTGCTCTCATTCCTCTGCCCCAGACACGAGAGGCGCTCTGGGCCACCGGGAGCCGACGGCAACGAGCTCGTAGTCTTGCTCAGGGCTTGTGGGCAAGGCACTTTCTGGGGAGAGGGACTTGCACCAAGACTGTGGCTCAGTTTCTCCTGGCCGTGCTGTGCCGCAGGGAAGGACTTTCGGCTCCGAGCCGGAGCATTTTATATGGTGAGGCCGGGGGGATGTCAGTCCCTTCAAAGCATCCCTGTCTCCCAGGCATTTCGGGGCTGGAGCGGGCCTGGCACCGGCTGCCCCCCATGCAACTTTTCTCCTCGGCCCTCGAACTGCCAGCCTGCATGTTCTGTGAGCTGGTTCGTACATCGAGTCTTGCTTGTTTGGCGGGTGCCTGTTTACATCTTAGGTAGGCGGGCTGAGCTTGTGCTCTGCCTCCAGGCTGCCGCTGCTTCTGCTCTGCCTTTGATTGCGAAAGCACCCAGGAAGGTCCTTGACGTGCAAAGCGGAACCTGGGCTGCTGAGGCCAGAAAGTCCGAGGCCCTGAACCCATGCTTGAAACCCTGGATTGTTCCTCCCGGAGCCCCCAGTGCTGTAGGTTCATGAAGTGCCACCCAGTTTCTGGGTCGTGGAAAGGGCAGAGGTGACCCTGGGGCTTGGAGGCATCGTAGCCCCTCACGCCCACTCAGCCCCAACTGCCCGGGGTTGAAACAGGCCCGGATAGCCGGGGTGCCCATTCTGGCCTGCATCTTAACTGCTCACTGGCATGCACTTCCAGAACACCCCCTTTGGCCTCCCTCGGCCATCAGCGCTCCATCTTGCACCGTGTTTTGTTCATTCGGCTTCAGTTTGCAGGTTTGCCTCTTGCTCAGGGAGTCCCTTGAATGGGACGAAAGGGCTCCTGTGTTTTGCGTGGCCCCGTCTTGCTCCTAAGCTAACCGGCACCCAGCCACACGAGTTTGCAGCTCGTGGGAACCGCACCATCAGCGCCTTGGATTTCTTTGCACAAGTGATCTCTGTAATCCTCCGCTGCTTAAAAGGAAGCAGAGGTGTCCCCGGAGAACCTTGTTTTCGTTTTCACCTTGGCTGTGAAACAGCCTAGCAATTGGCATAACCTCGGGCAGGAGGGATTAAGCAGCGTTTGCAGTAGGTGAAAACACTCAGCGGCAGGGCGAGCCACGCCTTGCGGTTCCTGGCACGCGGGAAAACCGTGTGCCTCCGGTGGCTGGTGGGAACCAATTACTGCAGGTTTCAAACCTTGCAGCCCGGCTTTGGTCCGCCTTGCTTGGCGTCTCCTTTCTGTTCTCCCAGCGACAAATGCCTCCATCTTCCCAGGGTGTCGTCAGTTAAATATTCCCTTCCCTTGCAGCATTCAGACCTGTAAGAGGAAATTAACATTTCAGTCAAGGAGATGAGGAAATGAAATGTGAGGGCTGCTCCCCCCTTCTCGCTGTGGTGTTTCGCCTTCTTGCACACTCTCCCAAAGACAGCCGCGAACTCGAGTCTCTCGCTGGAGCCGTTCCTTTCCTTTTTTTTTTTTCTCGAGGCAGTGTTTTGATAAATGTTGATGAGTTTATAACTGTAAAACCAAATGACATTTCTAGTGTAGCACATGTTTTACCATTGCGTAATTATATTTAATGGTGGTGCATGCAAAAAGGCATTTAACATATACTTTGGCTTAAAGCAGCCATTTAAACCTCCGGGCCTGTACACTTCTTACAATAGGAACGTAAAGGCTTAATTAAAAACTAAATGCAGTTTGGTGTATCAGGTTTACAAAAGGTAACCGCTGTTTTGTTTTATTTTGCGGCAAAAGTCCAAAGGGGAGTCGGATTCCAACCCAACGGCCACTTGAAACGAGTGGGACGAGGGAGGAGGGCATTTCCGTGGCTGTGGGAGCCACGTCCTGCCTGTTCTGTGGGGGAGCTTGCAGTGCCACAAAAATGCTCAAGAGCCCGCCTTGCATTGTTGGTTTGCATTAGGGAGGGAGGGAGGTTCATGGCCCAGCCCAGGGGGACCAGGAAGGTGGCGCTGTAGGCCGTGGGGCTGAATTCCCCCAGGAAACACCCCGTGGGCTGCTTGCTGGCCGTGGATGGGCACATTCCCCAAATAGGGGAGGGGGCAGCCAACAAGCCACAGTCCTGCTTTCTTCACCCACCTCGCTCCCAAGACCCGGGAGGATGCAGGCTGGGAGCAGCCCTGAGTCCCTGGCCTTGGGAAGCCCCGCTGGGGCCACCCAGCACCCCTGCCCCACACTTGGTTCACGAGGAGGAAGCAAAGGGCGGGGGGAATGGTCTGCCAAGCTGGGGTCCCTTGTGGCCCCAGCAGCCCTTCTGGGGGAGAAGGCTGGGGGGCACAGCCACCCTTGCTGCCTCATCTAAGGGTGGGGGGCTGCAGGATTTTGCGGCACGGGGGTCGGCCGTCCTCCGTTTTGGGGGTTCTGCCAGGTCTTCCATGCTGAGGCAGAGCCCTTGTGCCACCCGGGCAGAGGGGAGGCGGAAGTGCGGCCGTCGTCTGGGCCTTTGTGCCGAGAGCCACACCACGTCGTCGGCTGCTGTGGCTGGGGAACTGCAGCATGCGCGGGAGCAGCGCCTGCGCGTCCGGGAAGGTGGGCGGCTGGTGGATGCAGGCCAGTAACCGCTGGGCCGCTTGCCTGGCGATGGTTTTAGCACAGACACTTCCTCCTCCAAGAGTTCTCGTCCCTCGCAGGCCGTCCTTTGGTGCACTTTGGAAGTCCGCACAAATAGCGCAGGGCTGTGATCCGTGGGGGCCTTTGATCCACACCCAGGAAGCCGCCTTCTCTTGAGCAAGCCCAGGGTTCCTTCCAGCTCCTTTTTACTGGCCCCGCTGGCAAACGCTCTCCTGCGCGTCACACAAGATGCTTTCCTTGCCTTACTGGGAAGCACTGGAATTGAACTGGGACCTTCTGCTGCTCCATTGTCTTTCCCCCTCCAGCGAGATGGTCCCTGGTTCCTTTCTGGGCCAGTATAGAACTCGATCTGCCACATCCACTCTCTGACTGGGACAGGAAAAGATGCTGCTGTTGTGGCAGTTGAATGGATGCTACTGTGCGTTGGGGAGGAAGAGGGTGGGAACAGCAAAGGGCAGGGTACCCTTCTGGGATTGTTCTGCCCTCGGTGATGCGTCGGCTCAGCCAGTTCTGGATCCCGGCCTCGGACGGCATGAGTACCCACAGAGCTGCCAGAAATGCCTCTTCTTTATTTTAGTTTGGATAGTCTCACCTCCAGAAGTAGTGCTGCGGTTTGGAGGGCTGCCTGCATTAGTCTCCTACTGAAAACGCAAACAGGAGTAGCATAAACACCGGCCAATTACTGAGCTGTAACCTTTTGTGAACGCGACGCCTTTCATCAAATCTATAAAGTGCTATTCTCAGCTTCAGAGAGAGATGCTTGAGATGGCGACGTGCGTTCCAGGGAAAATAGCAAGAGCAGGACAAAGGCCTGTGAAATGCAAAGCAGCCAGGCCTCCGGCGAACTTTTGAGACGCTGCTGGCAAAATGAATGCACCTGCATGCGCCCCATCCTGTGGCTTCCCATGTCTTATCAGGGTCATCGTGTGCACACGGACCTCCGTTTGAGCAGGCGCTGACCTGCCGGACTCGGCCGAATCCCGTTCCTTCAGCCACTCGCTGACGGGGCCGAGGAGTGGATGCTCCCACTCCGCCGAGGCCGTCTCCGTTTGATGCCTTCCCGAGCACCGAGCACCGTGAGCGTGAAGCCGAGAAAGGAATGCCGCCGCGCACAGTGAATAGATTAATATGTAAAGGTGCTTCCATCGATCTCTTACCTACATTTATAACTCCAGCGGTGGCAGATGGAACCCTAAATCAACATTTCCCCTTCCTCTCTCAAATAATAAATGTAGCCAAGTAGCTTTATGTAGCCTTTATCGTAGGGATAAATCAGGACAGTTTGTGTCGCAACAGCTGCTAAAACTAACGAATGGGCTGCCCTTTTGCCGCTGTTCATCACCGCCGAGCCTGATACGGGATCCAGCGGGAAGCCACCATTTGTGCCGGCGTGGGCCCCGTGGGCACGTGCAGAGTGGAGAGCGCCCTGTCCCTCGGGAGAGCACTGGGGGCTGCTGGGGGTCAGTTGAACAGCCGGCGTGGCCCCAATGGGCTTTTGTCCGACCGCCTCCAGCCCGTCTGCGGGAGCTGCGACAAGGAGCGCAGCGCAGCCCAACTCGCCCGGGAGAGTCTTGCTCTCCCACCCTGCAAAGCCGGGAGCGGGAGAGGAACGTTCTTGGAAGGAAGCGTTTCTCCCGCCGCCACCTGCGTGGACCCCCCGTTCACGCCATCGCAGGCTATGCCCAAAGCTTCCAGCCAGCCGCCTTCTGCTTTCCCTACAGCCCTTGTGTGGAGAACGCGGCTTGAAGAGCAAAAAGGAGGAGCTTTTCCGCCGGCGTTTAGTATTCTGTGAGCCTGCCTGGCATTCGTATTCGCTGATCAATCCATCCCTGAGAAATCAAAAGGGGGGTCGCTTTGTGAGGGGTGCCTGGTTCGGATAGCTGCGGGAGCCGCGAGGGGCATTCGCTGGCAAAGCGAGGGTGCTGACGACACGGCCCGGTGTGTGGAGCCTTGGATCTGAAGCAGGCTCCATCTGTATTCCAGGAAAGGTACTTGGGTCGCGTTGCCAAATGAGTCAGTGAAATGCTAATGCTTTTCAGTTAATCTAGTGCAAGAGGTTCTCTTGTGTGCTTGGTGTTTGGTTCATTAGAAATTAAAATGGGTAGGTTTTAATCATGGATCTGTTTGACTGGCACGCTCATGCTTTTCCTGTACCAGCACTGCGCTAGCGAGGACTCGCTGTATCCTAACAAGACCGGGGGCCTCCGTGATTTTCAGATGTTGCACGGAGTCTTTGGGCACCCGGACTGCTGTGGGGAGCTTTCCTCCTAACACTGGAAGATGCGCTTCCAAGAAACGAGTCTGCAGACGTGAGCGTCGCAATGTATATATTTTTTTAGTCTTGTGTAATTTCTCCCAACTTTCCACTCTGAATCTTTCTCAAGGCAACTCACAGTAAAACACAGGGTGAAATACAAAATTGTAACGGAGGGATTGGAACAAATGAATTAAAATGCTTACGTCGAATTAAGATACAAGCAGTGCTCAGCTCAAGGAAGGAGGCTTGTGCACTGGCTCAGCCCCCTAAAAGCCTCCCAAGGGGTGTGGGAGCAAGTGGGCCAAGCAGTTCACGCTTCTGCTCCTCCCCGCCTTGGGTAATGCCTGGTTCCTCAGCATTCAGATTGCCCCGTTCCTGCATTTTGGACACATTTTCAGTGATCCTGCTAGGAGAGCAGCCCAGTGAGAGAACGTGGCCTCCTGGCAGCCTTGCCCGTAGGTTCTCTGACACCACATAAGGTGGTGACTGTCTGGCCTTTTCAAGGCTTGCCTGCTGCAAACCCCTCAGGCGCAGCACTTTGAAGCCTTTTTGGACTTCTAAGCCACCAAATGCTTCCTCCTGCCAGAGAAGCCTGGCCTCGCATTGGCGGTACCAATTCCTTGGTTCCAGGAATCCGCTCTCTGCTTCTGCCCTCCGGCTCCCACTTGCACGGACGGCAGCCGGTCACCTCTTCCGCCCTGATTTGCAGGAACCACAGACCTGCAAAGATGGACCCCTGTTCTCCTTGCTTTGCCACCCGCTACTGTGCGGTCCCTTCCCACGTTACGTTGACCTGAAAGAAGGAACGAAAGAACGAGCTCGCTGCTGCCGTGTTCGGGAATGAATACAGAGCCATTGTGCACATTTGTCCTCATAACGTAAACACGCCGAACGCTCTTATTGTCCACGAAAATGGAAGATGTCAGCTGTTCCGCCTCTCCTCACCTGCCAGAGCAACGAAGCAGCCTTTTGCCGCTAATAAAAAACCCAGTGTGACTGACAGATCCAGTGCGTGTTTGCCTGTGTCGAAACGCCCACTCAGTCACGTTCTCCTGTGTTGAGATCCACTCTGACAGCACAGATCATTCCAGCTCCGTCACTCAAAGATAAAATGCAGATAAGTGAGCTAAGAAGGAAGAGCTTTAATAGGAAGACCTTGATTCCAAGGAGTGTTGCATTAAAGGCAGAAAGATGCGTTGGTGTTGTGGTGGGGATGGTGGTCAGCTGGTGAAGGCAGCTGATGTTCTCCAGGCTCGGCTCGGCTCTGCTCTGGCATCGTGTTTTGGCCGCTGTGACCAGGTTTTGGTGCTTTAAGGTCGATGGTCCTCCGAAGTTCTTTTATGTTGCTTGTGAGGATGAGGCCTTTATGCTATGCACAGAAAGGCTTTTTCTGTGTTCCGCACAGAGGAACCTGCCAGGAGATGCCATGCTGTGGAGTGTGCCAGCTTTGGATGCCTGCCCATCGGGCCCAGGATGCTGCACGTCCACCCGGTGTTCTGGAACTGCCCACTTAGACCTCCTTCTTGATGTGTGTGTGTGTCTTGGCTCTGCAGATGTTTGTGGGGGGTTGTATTCTTGCACATCTGAAGGCTCCCAAGGGTACTGGCACATGCCCTTCTCTCCCAGGGCCCCTATTTCGCTGTGGTCTTTTTGGCACCCAGCAGCTTGGTTTGATGTTTGAGGAAGTTACCCTGCATAGGGCGGCTTGTGTTTAACAGCACCATGGGAAGGTTATTTTCTTTGCCTTCTTGGGGGTGTTGGGCAAGAGGAATGGTGAATGCAGCAGTGCAGAGGCGAGTGTGACGGATCAGGTCCCCCCTCTGGGCAGGTTCACACGAGCAGTTCAGGTGCAGAGCTTGTGCTTCTCTTTGAAGGGGAATCGTGCTCTGCTTCCCCTCCTCCTTTTAAGCCCCCATTTGGCGGAGAGCAGGACAGGGGCTGGTTTTGTCAAACTGGAGGAGCAGTTTTCTCCATCTGCACATGGCTTTGGCGTCCAGCTGACGTCGGCGCTGGCCAATGCTCCGCAGGTGCTGTTTGCTGAGCTTGGCATTGCTGCTCACAATTCCTGCTTGATTCTCGGGACTTGCTTGGCCCAGAGACTGGGCATTTCTGAAAGCAGGAGTCGCAGCATGTCTGTTCTGCTCTTGTGCCATCCACTGTACAGCAGCAGCAGAATTGACTCCAAAGGCTCCATTTTGTCTCCCACTGAACTCAGTTTTGTGGCAGTATTTCTGGGCACTGTGGCAGGGAAAGCTGGCTTCCAGAAAGCAGCTTTCCCTTTATCTCCTCCTCCTCTTTTTTCACTCATGTAAAATGGATTGGAAAAGGGATTTTTGGAAGAGAGTATAGTAGAGATTCAGATTGGTTCCCCCTGCCCCCGAGCCAGCGCAAGCGTAAATTCCTTTCATACCTCTCCTAACCCAGGATAGATTGTTGTAGTGGTTATGAATAGCAGGTTAAAACCCACCCCGCGTATTTTGTTAATGTTATTGAGGGACATGAACTTGTCAGCTACTATAAAACATCCTTCTCATCTTCCAGCTAGAAAAGAAAATAAAGTAACAGGCAGTCAGGCTTGCAGAGCAGCAGTGTGTTTGCACGAAGTTACGGCTCTCCCATCCCATGCCGACTGCTTCCGTTTGGCCCGTTTATATGCGCTGTGGCGAGCCTCGTTTGCTATGTTTTTCTTGTGCTTTGACAGATAAGATCCATATTGATTTTGGAATATCTACTGACTGTAACCTTTGAAAGGGCAGACGATGCTCTGCCGTAGAATATTATCTATCAGTATCAGAGGAATAAAAAGACAGGGATGACACCTAATCACGACACAACTGATGGGTCACAGATGTGAACTTGATGTGGTTTGATCCTGGTCATGGGCAACTGTGGCAGAGAGAGGTGTGTGGATTCGTGCCGACGCACCTGGGAGATGCTTCAGCAGCAAGGGGGCCACGGTGGAGCTGGGGGAAGCCGTGGGCAGAGAGAAGCCTGCAGGTGGGGTGGGGGGTTGGAGAGGCAGAAAGTCCAAGCCGCAGCGCCCGTTAATGGATGTGGGCTCCATCTCCTCGAGGGCCCCGTGGCTTGAGCATGGGCTCTGGTCAGAAGCGCCAGCGCATGGAGGCACAGCTCCGGCTCATGTCCGTGGGGCGTGTGCCAGGGGATTGTGCCCCTTGGAGCTGCTCTGCCCGACACTGCAGTTCAGCCGTAGTTGCATCTAATCTCTGCCATTTCACATCGCCTTGTGTTCAACTCTGTGAGCAAAGCTGCAGAGGGAAGGACCACAGCTCCCAGGAGGGCTCCAGGACCTTCATGCTCTTGCTGTCCCTTCAGGAAGAAGCAGGCAGCAGCCGGTGTCCACACAGTGCTCTGAACATCCAGTTGCCGGAACCAGGAAACCCACGCTGGCGTTAGCATCTTCAGCCGCCCTTAGAACGAGCAAGAGCACAGCCTGCAAGTCTGGCGCGGTGCTGGCCGATTTACCAGGAGAGACTTGCACCGTGGACCCCTTCAAGCTGGCTTATGTTTGCTAATGTAGGGGGCGAAAGAGAGAAAGATCCTCTGGAGAGCCGAGCACCTCCTTCTTCCATCCCCGAGTGCAGCATGACAAATACTTTATTATGAACAACCAAAAGATGGCAGCAGGTGCTTCGGAGCCGGTTTAGTGGGGCTTCACACAGTCTGAACCTGATGCCCTCACCAGAGGGCCCCGTCTGGGAGACCGTGGGGTGTGTGGGAGAACCATGGCAGATGTGTGGGGCGGTATCCAGTGCTGTCAGAGCATCCTGAGTAGCACAGAGGGAACCTCGTGGCCCCCAAAGAAGCTGGATCCACGCAGAAGCACTTGCTCCCGGAGCAGGCCAGTGGGAGTTGCAGAGTCCCCGAGTGAGCCGTTCTGCCCAGTTCCTCCAGTTCATGGGTCCTCCAGGTGGAACGGAGCGGCATCTGTTTGGGGGAGCTCCAGAGACGGGGAAGCTTCTCCAGGCCTGGGATGGAGGACGAATGTGTGTTTACCAGGCTGCTGGTGGTCTTTTTTGTCCTGACCAGACTTGCCCAGCCGGAAGGGCCAGCTGCAGCTTGCAGTACCTTTCCACTCGGAGCAGCCCCTGCACCCATGCCTTACTGACCTTGTGAGCACCAGTGCCATCCGGAGACCCATGTCTGCCGTCATCTGTCCCCGTCTTGACATGTTGCGCCCGAGATGGTCACTTCAGCCTGGCAGGGCTGCCCCAGATGGACAGGGCAGAGGGAAACGAAGCAAGTGGGGCAGAGTTTTGGGGTGGCACTGGCACTGAATGGAGCGGTCCAGGGCATCCCGGGTCTCCTTGTCCAGCTGTCCTTCAGTGTGGACTTTGCTTGCTACAGATGCAGCAATATAACGAGCCTGCAGAGGTGATTAGAAATGATGAGCGCAGCCTGGGAGAAGGTTGCTGGGTGAAAGTCACACTGAACTCACCGGCAGGTGAATGCAGAGCTGTGCATTTTAAGACCTCTGGTTTCGGTGATGACGACTTTTATGATGCTGCTGTTACCGTTTAATATGTTGGATTTTATGGAAATGATCTCTTATTGATTTTATGTTTTGTAAGCTCCCCTGAGGATTTTTAAGCTGTCCTGGGATGACATAAATCCTTCGATAAAGAGAGCCAGGCCTGCCTTTTCCCTGGACTGCGTGCGTGTCACGGCCGGAGCACCCTGACCAGTCCTGGCTGTCCCGGATCTCATGCAGGCAACAGGCTAGTTCTCAGCCGGCACCGGGAGCCGGCACCGTTCCTCCCAAGGAGCAGCAGCAGGGTGCAAGAGTGGGCTAAGCAGCTGAAAGAAATGTTCTTGGGGAGTCTGCAATTAAAGCGAGGAAAGCTGTAAATGTGAACTTGCTTTTAGTGGGAATTTAGCAGAGCCGAGTTGCATTTGGAAGCAAAAGAACTGACAAGGAAATACTGCCCTTTTGTCACATGAATTTCCTTTAAAATTAGATCATTGTGGGGGAGTTTGGGATGAGTAGTACCCATTAAAGCTGAAAGTACAATTGCTAGCACAAGATGAACTGGGAGAGATTGGCTTTGCCTATAGGCATCCATTCTTAGGCTGGCAGAAATACAGAACTTATCCTGTTTGTTTGGTCCCCCACCCACTTCACCCTTTTCACTGCTGTTGAATCTATTCTTTATAGGAGCTTTGAAGCTACAATCTGCAGTTCTGCAAACAGCAAGCAAATGGCAGAGAGGCAGGCGGTCCAGTTGAGGAACTTGCGTTCGGTCTTTTGGGAACCTTCCCTTTCCTCTAACGTATTGTTGCTAAGAAGAAGCAGTGCATGTAGAGAGATTTGTTCCCGAAGGAAGGACCTTTGTTCCGCAAGCTTCTGCCCACTTTGCTCGCAAAAACTCTTCCATTTTCATTGCCTGCTCGCTGGAACTGAAATCTTGAAACTGCGAGATGCTGAATGGAAAGCTAGGGGGGAAAAAAATCTAAGACTACTCCAAAAGCAGTGCTGGAGATCTGGAATACTGCTGCCATTGTACGCACCTGTGCATGCAAACTTTTGCAGCTGGTCTAGCAATCAGTGGAACACCAGGTCCGAGCAGGATTGCGTCTAATTCGCCACCTCAGTTCTTTTTCCCAAGTTGCTGGCATATTCAGATTTGATGTCCACGATCCAGACCTGGACTCTTTTCCAGATGCGTATTTATAGGGTGACCGAAAGAGGGAAGATGGCACAGGCTTTCACGGACTAGAGTTCACTTCATCAGGTGCTCAGCTTGGTTCATGGTATTTTGCAGGCTGGCCGATGAGGGCAAGAGCGTACAGCAGTTTGTAAAACAGAAATTGGAGCAGCAGCGCCTGCCCCTTTACTGCTGTCTAGGGCGGGTCGTGGCATCTTCTTGGGTGTCCAAATCAGAGCACCCAGACTGGATGGATGGACCTGCTTGGGAGAGGTGGCGCTTGCCCACACTCGCCGAAGGAGAATCAGAGTCCGTGCGCAGAGGCTGGCGCATCAGCTGAACCATCCTTTGGCGCCCGGGGCCTCGCGGCGCTCCCAGCCGCCGGCTTCTGTGCCTACATTTAGCCAACAGTCTGAGGCCAGCCTTGCAAAGAAGTTGCGGGACTTGACCTTCCTGTTAGCAGCTTCCGAATGTTTGAATGGCAGTGGCTGACAGAATGAGTAACCCATCATAATAGGCTTGCAGTCTGAGTCACAGAAACCTAATTTTCAGGTGGGAAATGGCCCCTTCACATAATAACCCGGGCCCACTTGGCTTCGTGGTGAGAAAGTGAGTAATTTTCACCTGGCATTATTATTCAGCATGATTATCATCGTCTGTTTACAACTGTCTCGCGAGCAAAATGCGTTCCTCCCCACCCCCTCAGCCCCTCCTGCGCTCACGCGCCCCCCCGGCTTTTCCGCCCTCCCCCCAGCAGTGTCACTGGAAGCCGACATTCTCTGCGAGAGCGTATCTGATGTGTTCCAACAGAGAACCTTCCTGCTCATCATGTCGGATCTAAGCTTTAATTTGGAAGGCTTTCAGCATCTCTCGTTGGCAGGAGAAATGAATTGGGAGATGCAGGGAGGCTCCTCTCCCCGCCAGATTTCGGTCACGCAGGCTGTCGGCCCTAATGAAGGCCCTTCACGCGCAGGTATGCTAAGCGTCTGAGGCTGGCGTGAGCAGGTAGAGCCACTGAGCTGGATGTGGCGGCTGCCAGCTCTCTTGAAAACATCGGAACGCGCACACCCCGGTTTGTCACACTTGCTTATTAGCAGGTTGATGGATGTCAACAACCCGAGAGCCTTCGGAGGCCTGTGGTAAAAGCAGCTGCTGCGTCCTTCTTTATTGCACTCGGTCAAAGAAGCCCGGCCCCTCTTAGCTGTCTCCTTCCGTGCACCGATGCCCTTCCGACATCACATTTCCCAGCTACAGTTTCGAAAGCATCCATAATGCACAGCTGCGCAATGTCAGAACGGTTTGACGCAAATTCCAGGTTCACACTGAGCAGAAATCCCCAGCCCATGAAGATGATGTCTGGATGTCGAGCGAGGCTTGCAGGAGCGACTGTCAGCGTCACCTGGCTGCCCTCGCCCGCCCTGATGGCATTTGGCAGGGGTGGCGCAGAGTCCAGCGGCAGAGCAAGCGAAGGGGATACCGGCTCTTCAGCCGCTGGACAGGGTGGCGCTGACGGCACTCCTGGAGCTCTGCCTGCAGCGGGCTGCTCCTCTTGGCAGCCCACCGGCGGGTGGGGCGCGGCGACGTTCGGAGGGAGCCTGCCAGAGGGATCACCGACGGCGCTACCTGGCCACGGGCTCCATTCGAAAGAAGGGTTTTTATGCTGCCCTTCAAGGATATTCCCAGTATCGTGGATGAAAAGAACAAAGTGAATAAACTGGAATTCTAGAGAATATAGCGCCAAAGCCACACAACCATTGAAGAATAGGAGGAGACTCTGAGCAGGGGCACAGCTTGGACAAATAAGTGTGTGCGGAGAAGACACCGAGGCGATGCCAGTCGGGACCTCTCTCGGGAGGGCGTTCCACGGCCCCTGAACGGCACCTGCCTCACAGGTGTGCGTGCAGACCTGTGACATCACTGTCGGTGTGTTCGCTGCTTCTCCACGACTCTCAATTCAAGAATACTTGGCCATAATTAGTTGTCGCTGCCTGTGGCTGGGAAGCAGGCCAATGTTGAGTGTCTGTATTCCAGCACTGGGAAACGGATCGCATCCACAGAACATCCTGCTGGGAAAACGAGGGCAACACTGAGCTACAGCACGGCCTCTGCTTGTCATTCCAGGCATTGTGAGCAATCCTTGTTTTCAAGGGTGTCCGTTCCAGTCCTCTTTCCGGCCAGTGAAAATGTGCCGAAGTCACTAGTGCTGGTGGCAAAGTCCATGTTGCCAGCAGGGAATGTCTAAAGCAGGGGTCCTCGAACTACGGCCCGCGGGACGGATCCTCCCCGCCATGCCCATTCACCCGGCCTGTGTTGCTGCCCGGACGTGTGCTTGCTCACTCGGAGAGGGTGTTGGGCTCATTGGGAGATCTCCCAGCGAGTTCAAAACCATCTCCGAGCGAGCGAGCTGCCTGCCTCCCCTGGGCACGCGCACTCGTCGCTGCCTCATGGCACGGGCTGCGGGCGGTGGCTCGCTCGCTCGGAGATGGTTTCGAACTCGCTGGGAGATCTCCGAGCAAGTGGGCTGCTGCCACACGCGCCCAGCGCCACCTCGCGCGCACCAGATGACGCCTCACCGGCCCGCGTGCCCAGCCTCCCCCCTCACTGGCCCACGCATGTAGCCACCGCCTTTCCACTGGACCCCTATTGAAAAAGTTTGAGGACCCCTGGTCTAAAGCACGGCTCCATAAGGCCCTCTGAAGGTGGTCAGTCTGGTGTGAGCTTACCTTGCAGGTATGTTTGTGATGATATTTGATATGGTGCTTTTCTAATTGAAATATTCATTTGCTTTACGTTTAAATGAAACCAAAGTAGCTAATTTCTGTGGGAGCCGTGAGCAAAATAAATGAAGTTTCCCTTGAGAAGATAGTAATAGTTTATCTTCTGTGACCTTTTCCAGTGTTTAGAACATGCAGCTTCAAGATGGGAGAGAGAATGCCTTGTCTAGATAATGGAGGGAAGAGAGCTTTTGTAAAGCACACCGAGTCTTTTTGTACCTCAAGGGTCCTCGTCTGCATATTTTAGAACGAAAATATGCTTTGTGCAAGCGACGTCACAGCATATCTGCAGCAACTCCTTGCTTAATTCAGTGCTTCCTCTGAGGTTCGTCTGAGTGCCTAGAAAGGGCAGGATCTTGGTTCCGTGTGGAACCAAGTGGTGGCTTTCTTTTCAAAGCTGTGTTGCAGTAAATAGAGTCCTAAGGAGGCTTGGACTCTTCAAGTGGTTGGGTAGATAGAGTTTCTGCACTTAGAACATAAAAGGACCCTGCTGTATCAGAATGAAGGTTTCCCTGATCTGCCCTGTTGTTTCAACCCCTGGTTTGGTAGGTGCTCCTCAAAGCTGGCAAGCAGGGCATGGAAGCAGCAGCTCTCTCCTCGCGTACTTTGTGGTGTCTGTGCGTAACACATATGGCCTCCCGAGAGCCTAATTTTAGGACACTTCTGGGATTGTGGATTTCCCTTCTCACCAAATACAGCATCTCAGGGTAGAAAGCCACCCTCCGAAGGTGAGCTTGAAGGTGGAGGGATGGAAGGCATTGCTGAAATGCCAGGGTTAATGGTGTAGTGGTGAAGAGCACAGGATTGGGACTGGGAAGATCTGGGTTCTAGTCCCTACTTGACTGGGTGACATTGGTCCAGCCTTAGACTCTCAGCCCACCCCACCTCACAGGGTTGTTCTCCTGGGGATAAGAGAGCAGGAGGAGGAGAATGATGCAAGCTGCTGTGGGTGCATTGGAAAAAAGTGGACTATAAATCAAAGAAATAAATAAAGGGTAAGATTAGCTGAGCAGCTGGTGAGAACCAGACTTTCAGGCAGAGCAGAACAAGGAGGGACAGAGCAGGAGGGTGTGAGTTCATTGTCAAGGCAAACAAGGAGCCAGCCATCTGGCCCACAAACAGCATGAACCTCCCTGAAGGTGGAGCCAACCCTCTTTGGAGGAGAAGGGAAGGAGAAGGATTCCCCACCCACTTTCAACTCCTCTTTTCTTCCACATTAACCCGCATATGCCACACCCTTCTTTCAGTTGCATCGTTCCAGTTACTTACTAAATTCTAAACTGTGAGCGTGTGTATAATCTTTCTGAGTGTCTCTACGCAAAGTTTAATAGTCCTACAGAGCATGAAAACCGGCACCATGTTTTGGTCCCTAAATCATCCTGTGTCATTTTATTACTATTACTATTATATGTTTGAAAAGGCTGCATTGAGAAAGGCGGGCTTGTTCCAATTTTCTTACTCTTGCAGTGAATCTGGCCGGAAGAGGCTAATCGAAGCCATGCAGTGTTGGTGTTTTCTTGCTGACAGCCTCGTCTTAAATAGTCCCTTTTATTCCCTTGGCCATGAGCAGATGTCACTAAATTAACTCCATTGAAAGTAAATGTCTCATATTGTCAGCACAATTAGCATACATTGTCCATTCTTCTCAAAAGTTTCTCTTTTTTCTTGTTTAATTGAGCATCTTTTTAAAATAGTCTGACAATTTTCTATCCAGATGTGGCGAGTTCCAGCTTCTTGTGATGATAGTCTTGATCAAAATGTGTGAAAGATATTAAAATCACGCCTGTCATCTTCTGCTCTGGAAGCCATCCTCTCCCGGACCCCTGCGCCCTTGCCCTGTGCTGGCTAATAAATAAGACCCATCTTAGCAGGTTGTGGTCAACGTCTTCAGAAGAAACCCGCTTTAGAGAGGATGCTTAAAAGAGCCCGGAATGGCACAGATGTACTAAAGATTGGAACAGTTGGACTCAGTCTTTAAAAACATTGGAGGGGGAAAGAAAAGGGTGCGCGCACGCATGCTGAGGATCCGGGCTGGGCAGCGTGTGCGGTTCAGAGCAGCTGTACCCTGGCAGCAAAGCCAGTGCTGCAGGATGAGGGCTTGTAGGCCAGAGCACCTGGAGGGCAGCTAGTTGCCCGCCCTTTCCGCTCCCGGGGAAGGGCTCCGTCGATCCCTTCGATCGGTGACTGGCATGCCGGCGCTGGCCGGTAGGTGCTTCCGCTGGGACAAAGCCTGCCAGCTCTCCCTTGACCCCCTGGCAACTCTGAGAAAGGAGCGTGCAGCCACTTTGCAGGGGTGTTGTTGCTTTTGTCTGACATGGACAGCACACGCAGGGGCAAGGCCTCCTGTTTCTTGCCTATAGTCCATTTGTTGTCGTATGCCACCAAACTGTTTCCAACTTAAGGCGCCCTCTGAATGTCCTGCCCTTCGCAGCTCTGCTCAGCTCGTCTGCTGTGGCTTCCTTGATGGAGACCATCCATCCCATAGTAGGTCTCCCTTTTCTTCATCTGCCTCTGACTTTCCCTGGCATGATTTGCCGTCTCCAGGGAGCCTTGCCTTCTTGTGATGTGCCCAAAGCATGACAGCCTCCGCTTTGTCATTTTTGCGTCGAGGGAAAGCTCCGGCTTGATTTGAACTCGGGCCCACTTCTCCGTCTTTCTGTCAGTCCAGGGTATTTGCAAAGCTCTCCTCCACCAGTCCCGCCCCCCTTCATGCAAGCGCTAGGTCAAGCTGTTTGACCGAAAGGGACGAGCGGTTTCATACAGCAAAACTGCTTCATACACAAGGTTCTTCTTTGTCACAAGCGAGTGAGCTGAACAATTTATGAACTGGGGCTCAGTAATTTCCAGGAGCGATTTCCTTCTTCTTTTCCCTGAAGTCACGTGAGTGGTATTTCTGTGTCTTGCTGGAGCATGAAGAGATGTGATTTTGCTTCAGGATTTTAATGGGGATGGAAGAGGAAAAGTATCCAGAACAGATCTTGTTGCTTTCAAGGATGCCATCGACTTGGGGGTCCGTGCCATCCTCCGTGAGTCATGCCAAGGTTGCTCACTAGGCCCCTCTATCTGAATCATTAAGCCCAGCATCTTAACCACTGTAACCTCTCGTAAAGCTTAAAACACTTTATGCAGCTTTCCCGCCTCTTCCAGCAGCCAAAAAATAGGGATAGTAAACAGCCGAGGATCCCGTTTTTAGCTCTGCTATATAAACAACACCTCCCATTTCTCCAGCTACTTAACTTCACGGCCCATCTCAGCCACAATATGCCAGAGAAGATAAACGCATGGGCTTTTCTAGACTGTGGCAACTATATTACATTTGACAGGAATTTACATTAATTTATTTCATTTAGTGATTAAAGCTTTCTGGAATATAAACTGCAACTCCTTACCGAATAGCAGTTAGGAATACATAGGACTGTTCTTCTGAAGCTAATGGGATTAGATGAAAATGGAATTCTTGCAGCTCGAAGGACATAGAGTGAATACTTACGAAGTGCTTAGTCCCACACAATTCAGCATTGGATGGAGTAATTAAGCATCTCAATGTGTCTTTGCCATTTTTCTTGGTTCTAAAAATACCTTTTTATGTTGAGACTGAAATGTCTCTCACTAAAATTGCATAAAATAGATTTAACTGTGCGAACCATCTGCCGAATAAAATGTGTTTTCTTTGTGTGTGCTTTGTATGTGTGAACATGGAGTTCAGGAGCAGCAAAATAGACCTGTTCAGTGGCCATTAAAAGGCAGTAATGTTATACGCCAAAACAGCGGAGCATGGCTTTAAAACAACGGCTGTCATGAAGAGCGAAGCCCATGGCCCCGAAAACAATACTTCGAGCAGGCTTCCCCAGCCTTGGATGGCAACACCCAGAATGCCCAGCCAATGGCCCTGCCAGAGGGCAGTTCTGGGAGTTGCAGTCCACATGCCTCTGAGGGCCACCAGGTTGGGGAAGGCCGACTTAGAAGACCAGCAGGGCAAATGGCTCTGAGAAGAAGCCGGAGTGGGTTCCTTCGATGTGCCTGAAGAGAATGTTTCACCGAGGGCAACTTTGCAGAAATTGCTCGTCCTGGGTCACCACCACCTCACATCTGAACGTGGGAAAACTAGAGCAACCCAAAGAGTACCTTGACGTCTGGTGAGACACATCCTGATCAAATGATAGCAACAATTTCTACGTTTGTATCTATCCCTGTCCACCGACAAATGCTTGGCAAGCCACTTACACAGTTGTGTCCTCTTTTTAGTAATGAAGCTGCCGGGTTCTAACCGCCGTGTCCAGGATCTTCAAAGGCAGCCTCACACACAGGGCATTGCAGGAAACGAAACTGCTTTCTCCTAAAACGTCTTTGAGGGACTGAAGGCTGTGCAGAGAAGAAACGGGAAGCACATCCAACCCTCCTTCCCAATTAGAGGACCATTATAAGCAGTGCTTTTTTGTAAAAAAAAAAAAAAGGTGCCGAAACTCACGTCTTGGGGTCACACTTTTACACAATGGTTGCTGCCAGCAGTAAGCACTCAGCATGTGACCGCACGACCGATCCCAAGCCGAGCAGCGCCCTCACAATCAGCACCGACAATCAGCGCCAACACACAAGCAGCCCGCAGGCACTACGTTAATGATTTTTGCCGCCGACCTGCTACGCCCAACAGGGCGATTCACAATCACGTGGAAAAATCCGTTAAAAAAAGGTGCCGGAATGCCGTTCCGGTGCGTTCTAGGACAAAAAAAGCCCTGATTATAAGAGTTCTTGCGTTGCTTCATACTGAGATGAGAGCTGTGTGTGCATTTGCTGGCTGGCTGGTAGCAGCGCCCCAAAGGCGTGAGCCTCTCTCTTGAGTTCTGCCTGGCATCTTCTTGGTCAGAGATGGACAACTCAGAGCCCTTCAGATGGGAGCCTGCAGCTGCCATTGGGCATGGCCATTGGCTGTGTTGACCAGGCCTTGTCCTTTCCAAAACATCTTGAAGGCTGCAGAAAGTTATGCCGTGGACTGAGCCTGGTAAGAGTTGCAACTAGTCTTTTGACAAAATATTGTGGTTTCTAATAACTTCTGCTGCAGTCCAGCAGGTCCAGCCCTGGCCCATGTCTGCAGCGGCAGTCTGGAACCTTAGGACATGACTTCCACACCGATTTTAGAAAGAACGCGTTCTGAATTGGCTCTGGTTGTTTTGAAGTCACCTCGGATTTTGCCTCGGGTACATACTTCAGGGTCATGGTCAATGTTAAGTAGTGAGTCTAAGTGTAAACGCCAGTCATGTTGAAGCTGTTAGTATAGTTCAAGAATTTTATTTTCTTCGCTTTAATTTGAGTAAAACTGGGGACATTTGCAATTGAAATCAGTTGCTGTGAGCAAGGATCCTGCGAGAAAGAGCCCGTGCAGTTGCTTCTTTTCAGCAGTGTCTGGAGGCCACGGATGCAGAAGGGCATTTCCGGGCATTTCCGCAACCCGGAGGCCCTGAGTCATCTCGAATTTGGTGGCCTCCTGCATTCATTTGAGGTTCCTTGTTTTGCATCCTTTTGTTTCCTTTGTTTCTAGCGCCAAACCAACCAAGAGGATCTCCGAGCCAATAAACTGAGACAATAGAACTTAATTGTTGTCAAGGAGATATTAAGATGATATATAGGCAAGTGCCCATTTGGCTGAGAGAATGCAAAGTATCCACTTGTTACAAAGCCATCATCTGAGTGTGTATTTAAACTATTGTCATGCTGTATTGTATTTACTATGTGTTCTAATGATTCCAAAGGAGCCATTATGGTCTATTATGGAGCTTACATGTTTAAACTGCATAGTTAAAAAGCTTTTGGAATTTAAAACTAATCAGAAAACCCGTATAGTGAATATCTAGGCTTGGAAGATAGGATTCTAACTTAACATTAAAAATCACAATAGCAGATTAATAAAAAAGAAGAAGAAAGCACACAGATTATTATGTGTTCCATTTGTGCATAATTAACTTTAATTGAGGAAAAATCTGTGCATCATGAATATCAATCAGAAATGTTTTAGTTCTTCCTCTCCCCAATTTTTTGCTCTTACAAGTTGTTTGTAATTCTCCGGAGGAATTTTCTTCCTTGCTCCTGCCCCGTTCTGCCTTCTCCTCATTTGCTCATTGCACCCTTTTGTCTACTGCCTGTTACACAACCCTGGTGCATCACACCACTCCGCCCTCCGCTACGTTCCACTCCGGCCCCAATTCGGAGTGGTGTCTCTGGCATGTAAAGCCCCAAATGGCTTGGGGCCAGCATGCCTGTGGGGCGCCATTCTCCATATACTCCTGCCCATCCGCCTAGATCCTCCTTGGAAGTGCTCCTCTAATTACCTCACGTGGTGAGATCAAGGGGTGCGAGGGCTGGGGGGCTGTTCTTGGCAGCCACTCCCAGACAATGGGATTCACTCCCCGGGGCCGTACAGCCGCCGCCCACTCTTCTTTCTTTTAGGTGCCAGGTGAAAGCATTTTTTAATTTAAGCAAGCTTTAGGTTAATTTAGGTTACACTTTTTATTTTGTTATGGGTTACTTAATTTAATTTAATGTTTGTTTAATTTATTGGCTGTATTGTGTAGTGAGTGGTTATAGTTTATCATGCAACGTTTATCTATTTTATTGTTTTCTCTATTTTATCTGTTGTTGTTGTTGTTTTGGTATTCTATGCTGTTTTATATTTGTAAGCCACCCAGAGCATCTTTGGATAATTGAGCGGCATAGTAATGGAATGAAGTAAATAAATAAGAAATAGATTGGACACAGAATCAGAAGTTGCAGCATTGCTGAGAAACCATAACATCTGGTGTGGCCGTATCTTTTGCGCATATCCCTAGTGCCTTGGCTAATCTATCCGTTTTGTGCCAGAACGCCGTGTCAGGTAGAGGCTTGGAAGCAGAGGCTTCCTGTTGGTGCCTTGTGAACTCCAGACATGGGGTGTGTTTAGGCGAATGGCTTGTGTTTCCTATACTGTAGTCAAATCAGGAAGAGCTGCCCTCATGTGAGAATGCAAACAATGTGCAGTTGGGTATATGCAAATGACTTCCGAAGAACTAGGTCAGCACTGCAGGGAAGCCACCAGGATGGTAAATGGAATTGGCCATTGAAAGCCCCGGTGTAGAATATCCAGAGGCGAAGATACGATACTGCCTGGTTGATTTAATCCCATTTTTTGACTGGGTAACCTCCCAAATGGACAGAGGGAACTCCATCGACACAGTCGACCTTGACTTTAGCAAAGCTGTCGACCTGTACGTCAATTGATCCAAAACAGAGCAGCGCGGTTGCTTGCAAAGACCGGCCCTAAGGAACATACCGTGCCGGTCTGCCCGGCAGTGCCAGGGCTCAGAGCAGGGATATCTAAAGGGGCACCTGCTTCCATCTCTCCCTACCGGGCCACTCAGGTCATCCATGGAGGCCCTCCTTCGTGAACTCTCCAAATGAGTTGAGGGGGGACCTGGTGAGAAAAGGGCCTTCTCTGTCGCCCCACCTCACCTCTGGCATTCTCTTCCAAGGAAGTGCGACTGGCACCCCCTTTATCTTGCTTTCTGTGCCAAGAGTTTTTTTATTTAGTATCTATTTTAGATTATGGTTCATTGGTCTTGCTGCTGGTTCACTGCTTTATTATCTTGTTGGTTATACGGTGCTTATTGTTGTATTATGAATTGTGGTTTTAGCTATTGTCATCAGTTTTTATCTGTATTGTTATGATTGCGATGTGAGCCACCCAAAGAGCCTTCTGACTATGGGGCAGCATACAAATGCAGTAAATACATACATACATACATACATACATAACATACATGCATATTGCCCCACGACATTCTGATAAGCAAATTAGCAAAAAGTGGACTAGATGGAGACACCACTAGGTGGATTCAAAATTGGCCGCTAAATCGGGTGCAAAGAGTGTTCGTCGATGCTTGTTGGGTGGCTGCTCAGAAATACTGTTTCTCCCCTCTCGCCGCCTCACCTTCTCCTCTCTCCCTTTTTATCCTGATAAGAAAGTAATGAGAAATGATTACATTTGCGTTACTTGAGACCTGGATGGGGGAGCTGGGAGACATGATTCTCTGGGGTTTTCAGTGCAGCAGCACCATTGGTATAGTTAGCTTTTTATTGATAATTGTTGTAATTTTGCTCTTGTTGTTATTGTGGATAGGTTGCCTGGTTGTTTGTAGTTCAAATGTTGCAAACCGTCCGGAGAGCTGATAGGCTAAGGGGACAGTGTACGAATGTTTGCAGTAAATGAATGGTCGGAAGCGTTTCTTCTCAAAAGTCTGCAGGAACAGCAGGCCCCCTCGCAAGCAAGCCGGACAAGCCTCAGAAGTAGTGCTGAACAGCTCCCTCTCCAGATCCCTCACTGGCACCGCTGTGCGAGGAAAAGCTCTTATCTCTGGACGGCAGCTTAGCAGAAATAAGAGCTTTTCCCTGCAGTCTTGTGGCGAAGGGTCCTTTGCTCATTGTGCAGCTGCTGCTGATCGGCTATATAAAGATAAATAGAAATATAGATATGTTGACTAGGTACGATGTTTAGCGTAGCATGAGAGGCACAGAGCCTACGGAACGGAGCTGGCGGGCCAGATGCAGGCTCGAAGGTCTCCCGGCCCCTCCGAAAGTGTTTGCAAAGTTAACCGAAAATTTAACTTGCCGAACAATATAATTTACTGTAATGGAATCGTCTGTTTAATCATGTAGCATTTTCCTTACGGAGGAAGACCTGTAGGTAAGTGCTGTTGAATCAAATGTTGCTTCCAACTCTGATCCGTCTAATGTAATTTAATAATCATTTTAATTTCAGACACACAATAACTGTGGGTAGTACTGCTGTGCTTCTGGGGGATTAGGGGCAATGTCTTCCGTGGAAGCCATCCATCCTTCGACCCGTAATATTCCAGTATATGGAAAGGTGGGGATCTGCAAAACGCAAACGTTAATGCACAGTAGAATCTGTAAACAGCAAGTCCAGGAAATCTTTGCATTGATCCGCATTTTCCGTCGCCAAGTCCTAAAGAAATGCTTTGGCTAGTTTTATTCATACAGTTTTCATAATCAAAAGCTTCAGTAGTCTGAACCTCAGATCATTTATTTCTAAATTACTTCCCCCATAATTCTTATTAATTCAAATAGGATTTTGATTTGATATAAAACTTGGTAAATGGGAGAACGAGCTTAATGAATTGAAAGATAGGATTGTCTTAAAGTAAATGTTTAAAAGAATATGCTGATAATTGCTGAGATGGAAATCAAATCTTAATGACTTTAATTTGTCAGGAGCTCTGTGTTTATTAAAAAAAACGACAAAGAATGTTTCCTGAAGACTTCCCACCTCCCCTGCACTAGTCATTATTTTCCGTTTGATAACGTTTCTTCTCAAAGATTTGGCTAGAGGTTCTGTAGCTCTGCATTGAAGAAATCGATTTCTCTTTATTTTGTGGGCGACAAAAGCTTGAGATTTGCTGCGCATTGGCAATGATCTGGTTTGCAGGCCAGATGATGTGGGGTGAGCCCTAGACTCCCTTGACCTGCGCGCTGTACGTGACCTTGAGAGCCCTCTGGGAGGCTGGGGGTGCTGGCTTCCATGTTTAGCGATGCTAATTTTGGCTAAGAGGGATGCGATACCGAGGCCTATTCTACACACTTGTGTGGAACGCTTGTTTTTTCTCCAAAACTTATACTGCTGAGCTTCACCAAGGCCCGTAATCCTCTTTCCTGAGCTTTTGCCCTTCAGTTCCTATCAGCCCCAGTCTGTGCAGCTCATGATCAGGAATTCTTGGCATTGTAGTCCAAAGCACTTACTGCAGGGCACCTGGTTGAGAACAGAAACCCACCTCAGGAAGAATGATAAAACTTTGCTGTTAATGATGAAGAAATAGAAAGTGTGTATGATTTCACAGCATATAGGTGTGAAAACTGGACAGCGAAGAAAGCTGATGGGAGAAAATGAAGCCTTTGAAATGTGGTGCTTCGTGTTGTTGCCGCTTTGCAAATAGTCTGAACCAGCAAGGCGGTCCAACTCAAGCCAGAGCATTCCCTGGAATACCAACGGGCAAAGCCGAGGCTGCCGTACTTCGGGACATCAGGGGAAGGCCAGGGCTCCCCAGGGAAGGCAGCTGTGCTGGGGAACGGAAGACAAAGGAGAGACCAAACGCGAGGTGGCTCGAATCCAGTAAGGGAGCCACAGCCTTGCGTTTGCAAAATCTGTCACGGGGAGGACATGTGGGGGGGCTTTCTCCCATCCGGCTGCCGTGCCTCCGGGACAACTTGACAGCCGATAGCAACAGCAGCAGGACTTAACCAGGGCATGTGCCTTCCGGCGAGGTAAGCCCTGCCCGGTTGCTCCTGCCAAGGGTTATGAGACAGGCGGGGTGGGGGGGCCCATCCTGCCGCAGAGGCCGAATGCACGCATGCAGTTCTGCGTCTGTCATTCTCCGCTGCAGAGCTTCCACTGCCGTCGCCTCTGCGCATGGCCGGTTTGAACTGACGCAAGGTGTGGCAGGTGCAGCCAGAAGCAACAAGCCGGGACAGGTTTGGCCCCCTCCGTCCCTCATGGGCACCTCGTGGCCCAGCTGGAGGAAATGCAGGCACGGGACTCACATCTGCGTGCGCAAGTGCCCAGAGCGGGAGGGAATTGGGGGAGGGCGGCGACTCGAGCACCTGGGCGTGTGAACGACCCCCCTGCGTGGTTTTCCTGCTTTTAAAACCTGCTGTTTGTCCCATAAAAAAGAGGGCAGCTGGGAAGAAATGGCTTTCTCTTCATGTGGGAACACGGAAGGATGGCCTTCTGCTGCTTCGGCCTTTCGAGTCCTTTGATGGGTTTTCTCCGAGCCCCATCCCAGAGCCGGGGTGTACCCGGGTTAGTCCAGCTTAATTCCCACTTGTGCCGGTAGGCCTACTCTGAGGAGGACCAGCGCTGGACACAATCAGTAGTCAGCCGCTCGCTAACTCTTTCTCACCTGGCCTCCTGGCTTCGTGTTGTTGCCGCTTGCCTGCCGCGAGGCTGCAAAGTGCCGGAACAGTCGCAGCACCTCCGGGCTGGCTCAGAAGTTGCCCAGGTTGCAGAAAGTGGAATGTAGAGCCCCCCCGCCCCCAGCCACACACCTCTGTTCTTTAATGCTGTAACCTAGATATTGCTGCCAACCGCTGGCGTCAGTTCATTAAAAGGAGCAGGAGGGGGCAAGTCAGAGCTCCAACAGTAACGTATTACCCAGCTCACTGAGAGTAAATGAATGCAAGAATTTATTTTGTTCAGTGTCTTTGGACTGTTCGCAGCATCACCTGCTGATTTAAATATAGTAAGTGGAAACCAGACTCCAAAAACAAGTGCAGCCAGATGAGGTTCCCGTGCAGCGTCGGAGGGCTCTCTTTCAGACAAGCATCTTGTGCAAAGTTTTCCCACAAATATTTTGCACACTGGTTTGCAGCATCCGCCACTGCCAGCAAAGCATGAAGTTAATTTTGGTGGCTTTGATTTGCAAAGCCGACTGGCTTTGGAGCAGCGAACAGACCCGGTAGGAACCACATTCCAGCCCTCGCGCACAGTGAAACAGCTGCGTGCCTGGCCATGGTTCCCTGGCTGCGTGCTGTGAAATGGGCTGAGCGAGGGGCCATGGAGAGCCACGTCTCCATGCTGGAGGACAAGCCAAGCACGGACAGCACAGCATTGGCCTCACCCCGTCTCATCTGCAGGTGTGCGGACGGTGCCAGGTCCACCCTGGAGCAGCTTCGCATTGGAGCAAGCTTTGCATAAAATGCCACGGTCCCTCGGCCGTATTACAAGCGAGATCCCTCTGTTGGACTGGGAGGCAGACTGACGAGATGACGTCTTTTGGTGTAGGTTTCAAATGTCTGCCAGTCTTAACCTGGGAACCCCCCCCCTCCCCAGTCCCCTATGGGCATCCTTGGTGGGCTCGTATTTGGGTCTGTTGCCATGGGTGTTGCCCACACGGAAGTCAAACACGGGTTTGCAGCAGATGCTGATAAAGAGCTGCCAACCCTCCGATGGCTGCAGTAGAGTTGCAGAGCGCCATTCCTCTTGAACCCCTGAAGCGGAGTGTGGCAGCCAACATGCAGCTTCTCGGTGTGACGGCTGGGGTTCAGTGGACCTTCTCACAGGGGCTTGCATCTCGTTTGGTTCTTGTGCATGTTCCGTGGGGAGGGAAAGCGTCTCTTTAAACACCCTTTGCTGGGCAGGCAGTGCCCCTGAGCTTGTTGGCTTGGCCAATGCCTCCTGTGGACATGAAGCTTTTGCAGAAAAAGGTGTCGCGCTTTCGGGGAAGAAAGGAGCTGGAAGCGAGGGGCTGTGAGTGGCTGGAGCAGCAGCTTCTAGGTCAGGAAGTACATAAATGGGGTTCTCAGGAAGCTGTTGGAATCTCAGGCACACCCTTTAGTGGCCAAACAGCTGAAGAGTGCCTTGTGGGGAATGTTGTGAAAAGATGTTCCCTGGACATGGGGGCTCCGCTCTTTTGTAACTTCCCCCCTCCCTCTTCTCCTGGTCTGGATCTGTGCTTTGCTACAAGCCCAGTAACCGGTTTGCTGTGCAGCTTTCTGTTCGTCCAGCTGGAATCCTTTCTGAGCAGCCGTTTGGTGAAGGTCTTTCCACCCAGTATGTGCACGTGTGTTTTAGCCACTAAGGTCAAGGGGGAATTTTCTCCCTTTTCCACCTTGGCCCCGTTTCTTTCCTGGGAATTGTGTTTTTCCAGCTAGGTGGAATTACTGTTCCATCGCTTATGGAGTTAATTGGCCTGCAAAACAGCATCTCCTATTTTTAGCAAAATAATTGTGGCGTTCGTGTTTTTCTTTTTCTTTTCTCATGCAGCTTTTGCAGCTCTGTCAGCCATGCCCAGAGCAGTTAATAATTCTGTTCCCAGGGACGTGGTTTTATAGGAAGGCCCATGCGTGCATGGCCACCATTTCAACATGCTGGGCATCAATTCACCAGGTGCGCGTCTGCTCTGCATTAGCCTAGCTTGGGTGGGGGTGTGCCAAGCCGGAGGTAGCTCTCTTCACGGGACCAGCTGGCATACCAGTGCGTCCACCGTCTTTCAAGCAGAGCGGTTGCCTTGCCCTGCCCCTGTTGCGCGAGTGCCATGCGTGTTGGGGGTGAGACTGTGTGCACTTGTGCAATAATTAACCGTGTCCGTACAAGGCGCCACTCTGAGTGTAGCTTCAGTGCAGGGAAGCAATGTGTGCATTAAATTTTAATGTAACCCGGATTAGTGGGAAATGCAACTCTTCCGCCTGCTGTTCTGCGTGGATGCGGCACACGGCTTAGGATCGCTCATTTCCAAGAGCAAGTGGCTGAAATTGTTCAGCTGGGCACCGTCCCACAGTGCTGCCAGCGAGATTTGTGAGTGGTGTGGCGAGATGCAATCGGATTGCAGACTTTTGCTGTCCTTGGCTTATGGTCAGCGCTCAAGCGCTTTGGCCAATGGAGTGGCTGAGATGCGCGGTCCCTCAGCATGTCCTCAGGAAGCATGTAACCTTGCAGAAGGCAGCAGGATGAGGCTGCAGAAATGAAGAGCAGGTCCCAATCGTCCGAGAGACAGAGAGACACAGAGAGAGAGAGAGAGAGCGCACGCGCTTGTGCATAAGTGGGAAATGCCACTGATAAACCAGTGTGAGTCCGAACAACTGTGCACATGGGCCATATGTACTGGGCCTCGTTTGTCATGTGCCCTCTTGTTTTTCTGGCCCCGGCTTCCATCTTGACTGGATCTCTGTGGCGTATTATGAAGAGTGGACGCAAGATCACCTGACTTGTGTTTGTTCCTCTTGTTCTTTCTCTTCAATCTCTCAAGGTGATGGACAGAACTTGGTTACAGAAGACGTGACCGTCGTAGAGGGAGAAGTCGCCACCATCAGTTGCAGAGTCAAAAACAGTGACGACTCCGTGATTCAACTCTTAAATCCCAACAGACAGACAATTTATTTCAGAGACTTCAGGCGTGAGTTCTGCGTCATTGGTAGCAATTCTTGATAAGAAGTTGCTGCAGCTTCCTTTGAAATGTAATGCTAGGCATTTTGAAGAGTTAGTCAGTGGGTAGAGATGGGCCACTGTAGCTGCTTGCCTTGAAGGACAACCCTGGTATGGTCCCACTGACCATGTGGACAGCCTTGCAGTGTAATCGGAACTGAGTCTGGTAACGTCAAAATGAAGTGCCAAAATATTCAGTTGAATAGGAAAAAGCAAAGGTGACAAGTGCAGTGAATAAAGACCCTGGCTGCGGGGTCGAAAATTGTGGGCAACTGTTCCTTAATTTCGCAGCACAGCCTACCCTATCCAGCAAGCCTGATGGCGGTAATGAAAGCCTTGCTCAAGAACCTGCCAGACTTCCTGACCTGGACTGAGCGCTCCTTGAATTTCTGCCTAGCCAGAAGTACCAAAGAGCTGTCCAGGGCATGCCCGCGATTATAATCCAAGATTAGCAGGCTGATGCCACCTTTACCTGGGACTGACCTGTAGCTGTTTTTCTGCAGAAGGGCATCTTTAGTTAGGATCAGACTGATGCACTCTGTGCTCCCAACTTCTGGGCTCACAAACCTGGTCCCCGTGACTGCTCCCAGTAGTGGGGAGAATGATTCTGAAGTGTCGGAAGTCTGGGACAGAGATAGTTCTCATCCAAGGAACACACAACCACATGCCCTGAGCTGAGCTGGCCTGGGCAGCCCAGGGAAATTCAAAGTGATGTGGTATAATTGTGTCATTATTCGAGGACTCACCTTAATGATGAAAAGACTTGTGGGAGGATCCGGCACTGCCGAGGGATGGCAACATTCGAATTAGAAGTCATATCAGTTAATAATTGTTCCTTGGAATGATGAGCTAAGAGACCTTCATCTTTAATGAAAATACATGCTCTCTCCCACTGCTCCTGCTCCTTCCTCCCCCCTTTTCCTCTTTTGGGGAAAGCCAAGGAGGCATGGGAGCTGGTGCTTTGCCCCACATGGGTGAGACGAAGCCGGAGTGCCACTCTGTCTGAAACTAGGCCTGGAGCGCAGGCCACTGGGGCTGAGTGGGCTTGTGTTTTGCATTTGTACTTGAAAAGTTCGGCGCTTTTAAAGTGATCTGTGAAAAAAGAGAAAGGAAAGACAACGCTCACGATAAACCTCTGAACCTCAGAGGCCAGGGTGCCTTGACCAAACGTTCTCGGTAAATCAGTGCAACCAAATAGCTTATTAATTCTGCTAGAGTTGATTACTTAAATGCCCACACAACTCTCCCCCACTAAATCCCTCTTAATGGATTTTCCAAGCAGGCTCCTTGCATGTGGAGGCAGGCCAGTCATTAGCATGTTCGTAGAGCGTTTTTTCCTGTTCCTTCCCTTCTCTTTTTTGGTTGTTGACTTTGTTGTTGTTATTAAAACAAAGGGGTAGTGAACGGAATGTGGGGGTGTGATTGTTAGTCCTCGGTAAGGACATGCATCTGGATGATTTGTGTGGCTTGGCAAGCAAGAGCTCTGTTTAAATCCAAATTGTAACGAAACAAGCTAAAATTGCGGGATGGGGAAAGGGAGGGTGCTGCTGAGCACGGCCGAGCTGCTGCCGTCTCCCCAAGTGCCCAATTTTTCCTGCTTTTCTGGGAGGGAGTGCTGACTGCCTGGTGCACTGCCATGTCTGAGTGTCTCTTTGTTCCACAGCTTTGAAGGACAGCAGGTTTCAGTTAGTGAATTTCTCTAGCAGTGAGCTCAGAGTGTCCCTCACGAACGTCTCCATTTCGGATGAAGGAAGATACTTCTGCCAGCTCTACACGGATCCCCCGCAGGAGTATTTCATGACCATCACAGTGCTCGGTAAGGATCTGCCACCGATTCGCTCTTCCGTTTGCTTGGGCGCAAGGCGAGGTGAGGCAAATCCTCGGATACGCTCCCTCTGAGCAGTGTGCCGCCCAGGCTTGAAAGTCACGCTGTGCGTCCCAGGGATGGAGGGGTCCTGGGTGGCTCAGCCTCTTCCGCTGCCAGCAGGTGTGTCTAGGTCCCATCAGCTGCAGCCTGGGTCGTTCATGGCTTAGGGCACATGCAGATGTTGCCAGAAACCGACCCCCTCCCCCAAATCCTCAGGAAGTTTTAAAGGGAGCCGATGCCCCAAATGCAGGGCATTCTGCACAAACACAGACAGCAGAATTTCTTAACTGTTTCCCCAAAGGGAAAGATGCACTGCTTCATGCTACATTTCAAGCTTTCCTCTGAAGCAGTGTTTTTACCATGCATTTATATCTCCATCCTGATCTCATTACAGGACTCTGCTCCCAACTAGCTGACTGTTTTGCACTTCCAAAATATGGGTGGGGGAGTGTGGGAGGGGGCGTCTCCAACGAACCCTGCCTCTTTCCTGGAAACGGCTGTCTTTGGTGTCGCTTTTTATTTATTTATTTATTTTATTTAAATATTTATATGCCGCCCCTTGCAACAGCCTCGGGGCGGCTCACAATACTAAAGCTTTGGGTTTCCCGGCAACAAAAAGCACTCTGCATTTTCTCTGTTTCCTCTTTCTCGCAAAAGCTTTACATTCCCACCCAAAAGGGGGTGAGCTACTCAGGCTTTTAGTGTATACCCGCCCCAATTGTCATCTTTACTCCTTGTGGAGCATCTCTGTTTCAGGAATCTGCTCGGGTGAAATGTGATGGTTTTTCAGCATCCACCCCTGCGTCCGATTCCAGTTCGTCAGCACTGTGCCGATGTCTGTGCACTTTGGGGCAAATCACGCCAGCTTGCAAACTTCTGCAGCTACAACAGACTGCCATTTGTGCATTTTTAAAGCTGCTCATGAAATTTGGGCTTAAGAGCACCTGAAAGCCGTGTGGGTCCAGAGAGTTTGTGCAGAATCAGCTACACAAATCGGCTGAATTCGTACAAACCCTCCTACAGCTTGTGTGGTTTCCAGTGCTTACTTGTGCTAGTTCCATCAGTGGTTGAAAAATCGAAACGGAACTCGCGGTCCAGTCCCGCCAGCCGTCTAAATTGTGGGCACATTGAAACCCTATGAAGCCCATTTGGCTTTCCCGGGATTTTAGTTCCTCAGTTCTGCTTTAAATGTGTAGCTTTGCTTTTAGTTTATGCTGCTGGTGGATTTTACTCTGATTTCATCCTGTTTTGAACCTTTACAGGCTTTCTCTTACCATGTTTGTCCGAGTGTTTTAAGTTTTGTGAGCCACCCAGAGACTTTGGGGTATTGTGCAGTATAAAAATATAATGAACTAACTAAATGAATTGTTGCAGTTTGTGATGCTATGTGAAAATCACGTCTGATGTGCGGGTCATTGTGTCTTTTGACACCTTGATGATGCTTCTGAGAATCTCTGCACGCTTAATTGCAATCAACAAAGCCTTGACAATATTCGCAGCATTAAATAATGTGTGATTTGCATCCTGTTCCTGGTTAGTGCTTTTGTAATAGGCTCCGTGATTGTGCATACGTGTGTGTGCGTGTGTGCGTGTGTGTGCGAACACATGCACCACCATACTACATCTTACATCCCTTTTTTCTCCTTGGAGTGGCTTTGCACGAAAGCTTGTGTTTCCGATGGAAAGGAAGGCAAGGTTTTGGCTGTGCTGGCCGGGTGTGCCGGGAAGAGCAGTTCTCAGCACAGACCACTTCAGCCTCATGCCAGCCTTGCCGTTAAGAAGCCAGATTCTGGCACAGTTGGGATTTGGCACCTTTATAGCAACCGACCTGGAGTGTTTGTTAGCAATAGGCCACAAAAATCACATCCTTCTAGCGGGGAAGCATGGGAATCGCGGTGAAGATTGTAGTTCTGCAACAGGATAGAGAATTTCCCTTTGCCAGCGTGACCTGAAGCGGGCCAGGTTCGCTGAAGGACCCCCTCCTCCTGTGTGGCCCTGCCTGGCCTTAGGGCATCTTCAGGTCCTTCTCCAGGAGCTCCTTCCAGAGGAAGTGGGGGAGTGGCTACCAGGAGCGGGGCCTTCTGGGTTGTGGCTCCCCGGCTGTGGGTTGAGCTCCACAAAGAGGTGGGCCTGGCGCCTACTTTGTGTTCTTTTGGCACATTTTAACAGTGAAAACTTCAGCTTCATGTTTAATATTGCACTTTATTCTGTACTGCTGCTGTGCTTCTCCGCCGATTCTCAGCCCTTCCAATTGCAAAGTTGGTTTCACTCTTTTAAAGGAATCATGGAACAGAGTTCGAAGGGGCCATGAAAGCCATGAGGTCCAGCCCGCTGCAGTTTTTTCTCTCTGCGGGTTTTTTAAGACTTCTTTTAAAAAAAAAAAAAAAACTGTTGTTAACCACCCAGAGAGCCTTAGCTATTCAAAATGAAGTAAATACATAAAATAAATGGGGTTGCCTGATTTTCAGAACTGTAGAAAGTGTAGTGCTGGCCTGTAGTCCTGTTCCAGCCCCATTGCCAGGGGATCCTGGGGGTGTGGAGGTGGATCTGGACTGGGCAGGACCCATGGGCTGAGATGGCTGCCGGCCCCACACCCTGGCGCCTGCTGAACATGCGAAGACCAGCCCTCTTCCTCCTCTCGAGCAAGCGGGGAGATCACTTCCGCGTGCCTCGCTTGATGACACACAGTCTGGGGAGGTGCAGCAGACGTGACCGTGAGATTAGGATATCCACGGATAAGAGCTGCTAATGCCGCAACAGCCACGGCCCCAGATTAAATCTGCCTCCCAAGATTCCGGTAACGAGAGAGCCTGGATTTCAACAGGCAATCCCAAAGTGCGATCACACTTGCTGATTACTTGCTCGGGTTTTCCTCCCTGATCCTCCTCCTCCCACTGTTTAATGGAGCTCATCTCTTATGCACTGAAAAGTATTTAAAATGAGCCCCTCGTTTGAATTCCAGGTCCAGCGGCCTCACCCCCGGGAGCTGCTCCTCGCGCTGTGGCTCTGAGGTCGCCGTGTTGCCCAGGTGGGCACCGCGCAGGGACTCGCTCGCCCTCCGAGCGACGGTGGTGGCCGTGCGCCGCTTCTCCCGCCAAGCAGGGGGCTCAGCCAGGAGCGGGCAGCACAGCAGTGCCCATGCTTGGCCTGTCTCCCCCTCCGGGTGGCCGCGTAGCATCCCAACGGATAGTCCTCAGGTCCCTGAGGTTGTGGGTCAGCACTAGGGAGTGGCGGGCAGGAAGGTCTTGCCAGCCACCCTGGCGTTTGCCCTTCTCCAGACCTGCGGAGGTGCTGCGCCTATTTTATTTCTCGACGGACAGCGGCAAGTTCCCTTCCTCATCTGCAGGATTCCTTGTTCATCTGCTGGATAAAAGCCCTGCATATTATTAACACGCAGGCCACCCAGCCAGTGCATCAGAACAACCACAGGAGCAGCAACAGAATACAACACAACACAACACAGAAACAATCCTGTCCAAACAAGAATATTGTATTTTAAATCTTGATGTGATCCCCACCACTGATCATCAGATAGAAGTTGCGCAGCAGTGCCAGCGTCCTTCCCTTTCTGTTTCAGGGTGAGGGAGAATGGAAAGGCAGCTGCAGTGGCCCCTCTTGATGCTCAGCCGGAGCCGAGGCCTCTCCTGCCCTGGGTGCAACCGTCGCATCGCTCCGTGCCTGCCGGGAAACGGGTGTGAGCGGGCGGAAAGCTGCCCTCTCCGCCTTGGTCCCTCCAGGGCAGGTGCCTGGCATTCGTGCCCGGCCTCCCTGGGCAGGCGGGGTCCCTTCTTCTGTCCCAAGGACGGAGTAGCGCAGTGGGGGATTTGCGCTCCCGCGGAGAAGAGGGCTGGGCGTCCCGGCGAAGGTGCAGGTGAAAGTGTTGCTCGTGTGATGGGGAGGCACTGCGAGGCTCTTGCTTGGCGGAAAGCAGGACTTGTGGGAAAGCCTCCCTCGGCTCCGCCGCTCTCTTGCATGGTCCGTTCCTTAGAAGCGATGCAAAACTCGCGATCCATTTTTATTGTCTTTCGTTCCAGTCCCGCCTCGCAACTTGAGGATCGAGTCGCAGAAGGACACGGCAGTGGAAGGAGAAGAGATCGAGCTGAACTGCACGGCCATGGCCAGCAGACCCGCCACGACGATCAGATGGTTCAAAGGCAGCAAGGAGCTACCCGGTAAAGTCACACCCCGAGCTGCCATGCCGAAGCGGTTGCCCCTGGTGGCCGCCTTGCCAGGAAGCTGGGCAGCCTGGCGATGTTGCAAGGAAACCGCTGGATGGCGGATTCTAGGGCTTGATTTCCTTCCGCTGGCACCATTTGTCGTGATTCCGGCTCTCTGGGGCAGGGACAGCCAGAGTCACCCCCACCAGCACCTAATCAGAATCCTGGGCAACAAAAAGCAGGTTCACCGGGACCATGTCAGCCTTCCAGCACCCCAGAAGACTTTGAAGGCACCCTGCGTGTGGTGCGCACTCACCCTGCCTCTGACGGCGGGGAGTCCAAAGTCTCCTCCAAGCTGACAGGTGCTGGCGAAGGGGAGTGCGGAGGCGTTCCCTCTCCCCGGTTTTAAAGTCTAAAACGGCCTTTTGAAATATGCCTGGAGATGGAAGGGGAGCCGGCGCCCTTGGCTGAGGTGGGCGGGCGTTCTTCCGTCATTCGGTGCCACCTGGCTGCTTCCCCACTGGCCAAACGGAGAAGCCTCTCTAGGTTCTCAGCCCTTTTGGATGAGGTTGCTCTGCCCGGAACAGGCGCGCGGGGCCCTCCAAGATAGACCAAGCACCGTTTTTGGGAGAGAGGCAGGACAAAAGTTCAGCTTAGGTTTAGATGCTGATACAGGTATATAGTGTAAACACTGGGAGCCGCCAGAATATTTTCCCATGAAGATCGGTGCTGTCTTCTCTCCAGCAGGCCACGGTTCCCCTGAACCCAGGCTGAGAGGAGGCTGCTCTCTCTCGCCACCAGATCCTTTCAGCAGGAGCTTCCATCGCAGAGTGAAGTTCCCGCCGAGTCAGGGCTGAATCGGGGCTTTCTCCCCTGGCGTTCCTCCAGAATCTCCACATCTGGTTCAATGCTTCCACAGCTTCATCTGAAGTTGAGGAGCAGGAGAAGCGATGCCTCCTCATTCCAGGCTGCCAGATTCCCTCATCGAGCCACTTCACGTCGACAATGAAGCCGCGTGGCTGGCAAAACAGAACCCTTTGCCGCCAACTGATTCTTCCAGGCCAAGCCACTCTCCCGGGATGCATCTAGTTCAGCCTGGGGATTTCCAAACCGCTCCGGGAGTCCTGTGGGGACTGTTGGGTGCAGTTTATAAATCCAATAAATAGGTATAAATCCAATGGATAAACAAACTTGTTGCCACTGTGTTGTGCTGGTCTTCAGCAGTTACACTGGTTAAATATTTTAATTGCTCCTTTTAATTATGTAAATCCATGGAGTCACTTTCCCTCTTAATTATTGATGATGACTTTTGGCAGTGGCATTGGAGGGAGAAGGTGGAGGGCTTCTGGCTGTGGTGATTCGAGTGCTTGGAAGGCATCCTGGAATTCCTGATCCTCTTTGCTGAGTGCGCACGGGCTTTTTATGCTTAAGAGCACGAAGCGGAGTTGGGCCTGCCTTTGTCCCCCGCCCCTTTGACTCCGAAAGCCAACGGAGACTGAATTCAGCAGCCTGAATTCAGGCTCGGAATAGGTGTCTCCGCGCACAGCTCCGTTTGGCATGCTCAGTCCTGCACCCACCCAGTGCCAGCTTCCCTCCCTGCCACTCTGCAAGTTCCCCGTCCTGAGCCTGGCCGCTCTGGTGGCCAAGATGCTGCACCACCAGGCGCGGAAACCTCCAACAAACCAGGAGTCAGTCTTCCCTCCTCCATTCAAGCCACACACCGAGTCAAGTAGACTTGAGCGGGTGGCCGTGTGCGTGGCTGTTTTTTCCTGGTTCTGATCCAAAAGTGGAGAGAAGCAGCACCAAACGAGGCACAGGGGGTGTTTCAGGTGTAAATCGTACCTGGGTGCCGCAATGTAGGTTAGCCACTGACCTGCTGTCCCGCCTCCCTCTTCTTCTCTGCTCTGCAGGCAAAATAGAAACGGAGCAGTGGTCGGACATGTACACCGTGACCAGCCAGCTTTCACTGAAGGTCAAGCGGGAGGATGACGGGGTGCCTGTCGTCTGTCAGGTAGACCATCCTGCCGTCAAGGACCTGCAGACCAAGTACTACCTAGACGTAATGTGTGAGTACCGGAATCACAAGCCACCTCCCATCTAAAAGCAGTTTGGGTAGGAAGAAGTCCGAAGCTGTCAATGAGGCAGAGACTTTCAAAACTGTTCGCATACTCGTGCTGTCATTCAGTGGGTGATTCAGTGGTGGTTTCAGGCTTTTCCTACTCATTTGGCCCCGATCCTGGCCAATGAGCGAGTTCGTCTCGGTGGTCTCTGTGCAATCACGTGGATGGGCTTGCCGCCCAGCATGAGGCCTGGATCGGGGAGGAAACTTCCAAAGCTCCGTGGAATGGAGTGGGCAGGAGCCCCCACCTGCCCCTGTGGCCCCGATCCTGGCCAATGAGCAAGTTCCTGTCCTCTAGTCTTAGCCTAACATGGGCCTGGTTCATACCCTGCTCTAGCACATGGTGCACCCATGGTTTGTTGGTGTGGGTGGGTTTGCACACCCTGACAACCCACGGTTAAACACTGGGTTGGAGTTATGTGTGAATTAAGTCTCTCGAGATCCTTTGAGAAGTGGTGCCTTAACGGACGAGACTTTACGTGTGCTTTCGCAAACCCTAAAGGCTGACAGGCCGTACCAGCCAAAGCTCTGTTCAGCCCGCTTCCTTTTCTCCCAGCCACGATGTGGTGGGCTGGGAAGGAAGACACTCCCAGCTCAAAAAGCCCCCAGCCCCAACTCAGTGGCCCAGGCAGGCTGCGCTCAGCCATTCGGGATTACTCAGCACCAAGTCCCGCTCGGGGGAGCAGCCACCAGTGCTCCAGGATCCTTGCCTCCAAAGCGGCTCACACGCCCCTTCCTTCGGCACGTGGCAATCGCCGTCGCCCTACCTTGCAGGGCCGGTGCATTAGATTGCTGATAGCACATGCGAAGCCCTTCCGGACCCTCAGAAGTGCTGTATAATCTGGCGATATGATAAATATGATCATCGCAGGGCAACTCATTGCAGATCCTGCCGAGCAAATCACGGGTTGGGCATCCCGGCGCAGCGTGTGGATGTTGCTTCCTGCCGCCGACTCCGCGAGGCTGAGCAGAGCCAACGCGGGGAAGCCCGGCACCCGCAGGGACGGGCGGGATCAGTCCGGCGCTGCGTCACTCGGACGTCGTGGCACTTGGACGCAAGGAAGAGGAACGGGGCCGCTCTCGTGCACCCTCCCCTTCCGCAATGGGGCAGAAATGCAGCAAAACGACTGGGGGATGAGTCAGAGCGTCTTTTGTCGATGCAGCTCAACCATAGCATTACACCAAGAGTCCCCCCTCCTCACATTAATTTATTTCTTCTACTTCATTATGTTGTTCCATTATAAGCACTCCGCTTACAAATTTCATATCGCCTGAAAATATTGGAGAACTAACGTCCCTATAATGGGAAAACAAAAACCATCAGATATTACCTAAATTGGCAGATTGTAGTTCTCTTGCCAGTGTGCTAATGTGTAATTCATTTATGCAAACTTAATGTCCATTAACATTTCTTGTAGAGCTCCATTAGCTTTAATAATATATTAGCACCTTTGTTAGGTCTGATCAGAAAGTCTTAACCACATGCACAGAGTCACACGCTTGCGCACACGTGGCCTCAAAGGAGGATCGACTCGGGAGCAAGAGCACGTTGCTTTCAAGGTTCCAAGGCCACCTGTTGACCAGCAGGTGGGCCTGCTCAGGTAGGGGGCAAAATTTGCAGGGTGAAGCATATCTGGTAGGAACAGGTTCAGGCTGCGGCTCAGGAAGGACTCCCCGCGATTTAGAACCATCCCCTGCCTACATTTCTGGCTGCCAGAGCCGCCCATTTGTTCTGACTCCCAGGCCTGTGCATGCCTGAAATACGGAGCGGCTCAGTCCGGCTGGAAGCTCCTCTGCGCCAGCCTGACTGCAGTGAATGGGCAGGCGGTGCGAGAGAACATCCCCCCCGTTTATTCCGAAAAGATGTGCGCCTTCCGGCCAGTGTCACATCAGTCATTGTGATAGGATTGCATCTTATTGCAAGTGGGTGGGGCCCAAAGTTAATTAGCAGAAAGCGGCGCCTCCGCTCTGTTTCTGCCCGAGGGACTCAAATGCCTTGGACCAGCCCTGTCGTCGCAAGGAGGGTGACGCGGGAGCCTCTCCCCTTCGCCGCCCGCCAGTGGATGCCCTTCACTCAGAGCCGTGGGTTCCGCCTCCTCTGCCACCCCCGTGGAGGCGCCACTCGTCCGCTCCTGATGTCCCGATTGCGGGAGCCTTTGGTTCCATTCCAGCCCTTTCAGAAAAACGCCACTTCTAAAATCAGGCCTAATTGTCACACCTCCTTTGTCCCTTCCTGGACCTCGAGACTTGCAATCAGAGCCGAGCACCGTGCTCCCAATTACTGCTCTGCACACGCGCTCCGGCGGGGCCGCCTCCATCAGGCGAGGAGCGAGCCGAAACGGCAAGCGCCGAGTGCCTGGAGATTGGCTGCCCTCTGCCAAAGGCCAGCTCCCCAAATTTGCCCTCATAAAGAGAGGAGGGTAAGAGAAGTAGTCCTTCAGGAAGTGGGCACGGAAGCGTCGGGACACCAGGCACTGCCACCCGGGCCCGCCTCTTGCTTCCTGACACCGGCCTCCGCGATCAAGAGCACCGCACCAATGAATGCGCCGTCACAGCAGGCGGTTTTCTCACTTTGGTGTACTTAGTGCAAGATGGAATTCAGCAGGAAGTGGCTTGTAATAAAAGGGAAGGTATTAGCAGGCAAAATTCAAATTATCCATGGAGCTTTTTCAAGGCGGTGAGCTAATTATTGTTTGCTCAAAGCCCTGAATATGTAGGCGCATGTTAACATTTGTATGAAGCGGAGGGAAGAGAGCGAAATGGGGAAGAGGGCTTTGGATGGCAACATGGAAGATTAGGCACACGTGTCTGAGGCCATCTCTCTCCACCTGTAGCTGAGGCAAAGCATGCTAAGGTAAAAGGGCAAAACATGTTTGTTATGCGAATGAGCGAAGGCAACCTTGGGCTCACGGCTTCTTCGTGCATTGGAGGGGAAGACACAGGGCAGAAGCTGCCCTTGTCCCACAGTGCAGCAAACCGGGATAAAATGGCCTCTTGCATACGACAGGCGGAAACTCCCGGCCTCCTGCCGTGGCGTGGGAAAGGCAGCTGCTTTGAGGCTCGGGCCTGCTCATTCTCGGAACACGGGCCCGTGCGCTGGGCCGTGGGTCGTCCCTCCTGGGTCACATAGGACTGGCTATTCCAGATGCGTTCTGCCTGCAGTTTGAGGGGTTCACGATCAGGCCCCAAAGCGTGGTCTCCTTTGCATCCCACAACTTGGGAGGACCACGGAAGGAACATGAATGGGTGTGGCGCTTGGTCCGGACCTCTGCGCCCTTGCAAGGACGCCTGAAACGCCAAGGGGTCGAGGGGTTTAGCCACGGATGAACACTTGGGTGCAGCGTAGATGCCGGGCATCGGGAGAGCATCTGCTGGAGGGCACGGGCCAGACAGAACAGGCTGCCAAAAGGAAGGGAGATTCTGACTAAGCAGAGAGGTGGTGTTTCTCCTTCCACGCAGCTTGGAGAGCTTCTGTCTTGGCAAGTCATTAAGGAAGTCTCTAACTTGTACATGCATTTTGGAGTCGGGAGGGGAGGGAAAGGGGCCTTAAATTGCTACACTAACCCTTCATCTCAATGACTGAGCTTCGCTTCTGATGGAGCCCCTCGAATATGGTAATCACGGAGCTTGTAAGGAGAGATTTTGGCCAAATACCTGCTGCAGCTATTCTTCTGGGCCTGTCAGTAATTCTGTTAGAAGCGGACCTCCCGCTGCACAAATTCACTTTGTTGGAGCCAGCGTGCGAGATCTCCGGCTGACAAGTTTGACCTATTTAACTAAGGTTTTGTGAACATTTCATTTAAACTTGCTTTTTGTGCTGCAGCTCAAATGAAATTATGGATTTGGGTTTTGCTTTATTATTTGTATCAACTTTACTATGAGAACTTTGAGAACTTGTCTGTTGAGTAGTACTTTCGCCACATCTGCCCAGCAGAAGCATAGAAGGAGCACAAAAAGCTAAAAATCGGCTAACTCCACACGCGCAAAGCTCTCTCTACCTTTTTGCTGCTGATTCCTGGCGCTCCGGAGCCAAACCCTCCTCCTCGTGCCATAAACAACCGTCTTGCCAAGGCTCTGCACCAGTTTCCTGGAGCAAAAGAGCCCGTTGACGTCTGTCTTTCCAGATTTGTAGAAGTGCATGCTGCCAACATGGAAGATCCGTAGTATGACACTCGATAAACTAGCAGAGGGACTTTGGGGAGCAAAGCTTTCATTGGCAACGTCTCTTGGAGGGGCCCCCAGCAGTGGCTGGCGTTCCACGGGGCAGTGGCCCAGCCAGGCGGTCTCTCCATGGAACCGGACTTGTCCAGGCCTCGCGGGGTGATGGACTCCCATTGGTAGCTGCCTCACTAGGTTAATGCCTTGCCCTGTTGGTTGAGAAGAAGGCCGAGCGCACATATAAAGAAAGAAGGAAATGGAGCATCAAAATACATTAAGGCGTCCTTAACGACTTGCGCTAAACAATTGCAGAGGAGGGAGAGAACGCAGCCCTGCATGGTTCGTCCTAAAACCCCATCCCATGCCTTTGAAGTATTTCCTCCTCTTCCTCTGCCGAGCATGATGCTGGAGGCGGGGGCGAGGGGAAACAGGCAAACAGCAGTGAGGCTTCAGGCACAGGAGAAGTAATGCAGAGTTAAGTCATAATTAATGGAACACAGAGATGTATAATGTCTACATGCATGTTTATAAAAACCTATACCCAGGGAAGCTGCCATAACCTCTGTTTGTTGTGTATACCAAGAGAATTCCCTGTGCCCAATTATGTTTAACAAAAAAGAAAGAAAGGAGGGGAAGGCAAGGAAGCAAGGCTGCCATATGCGGGCGCCTTGTGCTTTAATAATCTGCATCTTTCTGGTGAGTGCAAATATTAATTGCAATAGTATGCAGTGAAGTGATTAACATCAATATAATTTATCATCTGGAGATTTCTGAACATAAGTAAATGAGTTGTTTTGTTCAGTGAGGTGTTGACCCTTTCAGAATATGTGATTTAAAGTGGGGGGTTATAATATTATTACCATTATTGTAAATATGAAAGGCACCACAATCAGCCGAGTGTTCAGTTATTTGATTTTCTGGAGCATTAGCCTCTCTTGTTTGTGACATTTCCCAGTTGGGTGCTCGTTTGTGAGCTCATTAATAAGGCTTTCTCTGAGGAATGTTGCTGAAAATGAAGAACAGTATAGTATAGCAGATCCTGGCCCTCCGAGCATGACTCCCAGTCACAGCGAGCGTGCACATAAATGGTTTAAAATGGGAAATAATTACACCCAGACCTCAGCCCAGAGGCCTCCGCTCCTCAGTGTGACTAAAAGCCGAGCTTCGCAGGAAAAGAGGAAGGCGCATCTTTGTGTGGCCATTTGGGTCCCGACGGCCTCCTGCCTCCCTTTGCCGGCTGCTTTTTCCTGCCTCGTGACGCCGAGCAGCAACGCTGCACGTAATTGGTGGCAAAGGCTGCGGGGTTGAGAGTCCCCGAACAGGCTGTGTTAACAAGAAGAATGCAGGATGTGGCCAACAAAAGGAGAAGAAATAAAAGCTTGGTGGTGCATAGCCGGTCCAGGCTTTGCTGCTGGATCTTTCTGCGAGAGGCTGGAAACTGGCACAGCTGGGTGACCAGTTAACGCTTCCTTCACCTGTTACAGGTTCCCCACCTTATTTGAGGTCTAGCACCAGGCTTAAGCGCATGCTCTTCCCAGGGGTCTGTTGCAACAGGTGCTCCCAAGTGCGTCTGGGGGCTGGAGGGGCTGCCGCGTGTGATTCTGAAAACGACCCCAGCATCCTTTGGCTGCAAAAGGATGTTCAGACACAACGTCCTGCTCGCTTGGTGCAGCCGGAGCATGAAGGGACCAGCTTTAGTTGCATGTGTGGTTTGGGGGTCCCTGGTTCATAAGGCTCTGTGAGGTTATCACAACCCATGCTCAAAGCTGTGGGTGAAACGTTCAGTCTGATGAGTTTTAGAAGGTGCTTTTTTTGAGCAGACAAATGTCGGCATTTCTTCCTTCCACGGGTTGCAGCCCTGGAGTGGACAGATCGGATGTGTGTCATGGACCTCTCCTTGCCAAGTGACTCTTTGGCATAACTTGAGCGCATCAGAGCTTTGGCACCACATCCTGATGCAAGCAAGATGCCTGTAGACGAGCCTTCCCCCACCTTGTGCCTCCCAGACACAATTGGACTGCAACACCCAGAATTCCCAGTCAATGGACCTGCTGGATGGGAATTCTGGGAGTTGTGGTCCAAATGCCTCTGAAGGCCACCAGGTGGGGGGAGGCTGCTGTTAGACCCAGTGAAAGAAACATCCTTGTCAAGTTTCCAGGTGTCTCCAGGGCCAAAAGCAACCAGCCGTCTGACATGCCGCCAGCAAGATCGGCACATCAGTCGGGTCTGCCATTTTTCTTTAGGATAGTGCATGGGCTACATTAGAAGGGCTGAAGGTCATCAGGTGAGAAGAGCAGAAACTGGCAGAGGAGCAGAGGAACCATTTCCATGGCATGTCCCATTGGCCCCTCACTGGGCTCGGCCCTCAGGAGTAACAGCAAAGCCACTGGAAAGGTGCGAGGCTTCAGGCACGAGGGCCGAGGATAATGGTTCCCATGTGGTATCTAGGGAAGCTCTGGAGATCCCTGGGCAAGGAAACACATTGACTCTGCTCCTTTCTGTGAAGGAATACTGGGTCTGTAGTATGTGGTTCTATAAATCAAATGCTTCAAAGGAACTAATCAATATTTATTTATCTCCGATAATTTTCAAAAAAGCAGTGCCAGTATTCAGTTCTCAATGTCCCCTCTGCTTCTGTTGCTCATTCTCTTCTTCCCATGGGCATGGCTTGCATAATTTGGGTCTGTTGATTTTCTTCTTACTTTTCGTACACTGATTAGTAGCTTCTCCTCCTCCTTGCCTTGTTGGGGGACCGGCTTGGAGGTTTCCACATTAGAGGCCATTTGCTTCCCGCATATTCTCCTACTCGGTCCTTTAGTATAAATGGTCACGTCTGTGCTGATGACAGTCAGTTATTCTTTGCTATCTCCAAGCTATGCTGTTTTTCTAAATCTTTGATCTTCTCTTGCTAGTTTCTCACAGCTGTCTGCTCATTCCTTAAAGCCAAATCTTTCAAGGACAAAAATTTCTTGTTTTCCCTCTGCCCTCTTCTCTCCCTCCCTTACATTTTGGCCTGTTGATGTTGTGTCTGTCTCTTGATCTGTGCTCATTTTTCCCTTCTCACATTACCTCATTAGCTAAGTCTTGTCTTTTTTCAGTAATCAAATCTTACTAAAATTCAGTGTGCCACCATTTTTTTTCCTGCCTAGATTGTATGATAAAGTTCTTAGTCTTTCCATCTTCAGATTCTTGTTTCCGGATTTGAATTATGCAAGTAGATATGATCAATTTTCTCTGTGTTTGGCTTCTTTTCACCGGCACCCTTTCCCTTTTCATGCTCAGTTTAAGATTCTGTTCCTTCTCCCAGGCTCCTTTCATTTCTGCTTTCTCCATAGTCTCATCCTGAGTCTGTGTTCTCTGGGGCCTTTGTTGCTCATTAAGCCCTGTGTCTCTTCCCCCCTTGCACCCCTTGGTGGATCTTTTCCTTATCTATCAAGCTCTTTCCTAGCTGGACTGATTCTTTTATTCTGCTTAACAAATGCCTAAATACTTCCTAATTTTTAATTGCATTTGGCCTTCTTTGCAGCTTCCTTTTTCAGGGAGACGGGGGGGGGGGGTTGCTTTTTGTTTTATCTCTCTTGGAATTCGGATATATTCGAATTCGCGCCTGAGTTTTTGTGCATGTCAAAGAGGCTACAAAGCTCAAACACTTCCAAATTATGTTTTCTGGCCCTCTGCCCTTCCGTTCCGTGCCATTTGTGATTGTACGCAAGGACTGGCATTGAGACCTGCCGAAGGGGGAGGAGGGAAGGGAACGGGCTGACTTTCTGATCGTGAAATTTAAATACAGGTTCTGGGGAGAAGCAGCATGCATCATCTCCTATTCTAACATGAAGATCCTGCAAGGTTTTACACAACCAAGCCAGCACAACCTGATACTTACTGTTATCGCCAAACTGTGGGAAACAAGCAGACCTCCCTCCCTCCCTCCCTCCCTCCCTCCTTCCTTCCTTCCTTCCTTCCTTCCATTCATTCATTCAATTTGTATGCCGCCCATTAGCCATCAGACTCTCTGGGTGGCTCACAACATATGCACAGTAATTAAAACCAAAGAACAACTCATGTAACCAACAATGGCAATAAAAATCAGTAATAAAATAAGCAATGACATAAATAACAAGCTAAAATAAAATAAGGTAAAACAAGATGAGAGGCAGACCTAAAATTGATATTCAATATATAAAGCCAATTAAAACTTAAGAAAAAATGCAGTGTAATCAGCATAATTAAACAAGATAAAATATCTGGCATTAAAATCACAATAAAGCAGCAGCTATTGACAATAAAAGCCATTAACCATTAAAACCAAACCATTCAGCCATCAAAATACTTGCGGAGAAGGAACATGTTCAGTTGGCATCTAAAAATGCAAAGGGAAGACGCAAACCAAATTTCAAGTGAAAATCCAGGGCGACTTGCATTTCCTGCCTCAGACCCTGGCGTGCATTATATTACAAATGCATGTCAAGTGGTGCAGTTGGCCATCACCTGGACATACGAACCTGGGTTTTCCCTTCCTGTGCGTGGGGGAATCCAGTCACATGGCGTCCAAGGCAGAAAGTCCAAGTTGTGTGGCTTTCTTCTCGTCAACGTGGAGCACAGACTTCTGCTTAGTTGTCCCACATAACTTGTGTTGCTCCAGGGCCGCAGGAGTGATTGAATTGGTCCGGTTCCCAGTGATGTAGAGGAGGCACCCTCTCGAAAGGTTCTGGAGATGGTCGTGCTCCTCCATCGCCCTTCGTTCTGGAGCATTCCATGTCTGTACCCGTGGTGCTCCAGGCATCGTTTCCATACCAGGATGGCCTTCAAAAGCAAGGCAATAACACCTCTGGCCTCATTATTAGCTACTGGAAAGTGGTGTTGCTGGTTAAGAGAGGGTCTGGGGGAACGAAAGCGGACCCTGCACGCAGTGGGTGCCTTGGTCTGGAAGCGTCAAGGCAAGCTAATCTGCGACTCTGCATGCGCCACGGTTGAAAGCGGGTGGACTTGGCAGCGGCGAGCTTCCGCCCTTGTTCTCCCAGGATCTTTCCATACATTGCCCCAGCTCCCGCCCCGAGTGTGGAGCACTCTAATCCCTCGGTGTGTTTGCGTTTGGGGATTGCAATATTCATCTGCCCTGGCAGAAATCTTTGCTTTTGTTCGAACAAAAGGCAGCGCTCCACCATTCCTCCCGCCAAGCCGTTCTGGCGCAAAGCCGCCCGTCAGAGCCCGACGTATTAATATGCCGCGGCGCAAAGAATTGTCAGCCCATAAAACATGATACATGATAAAATGTATCAATTCTGAACACCGCAAATCTGCCGTTTCACCTCAGCATGAAGGCAAATGAGTTTTCCTCCAGCTTGAGTGAGTTCAGAGATAAACTTCAATTTAGCAAAATTTCATTTTGCATGTACCGGTGGGGGGGCTCCCGCCGCCACCCTCGGTGTGCGGATTCCTTATCAGCATGTTAAGGTTTGGAGGCTATTAGTCAGCTTAATTTGGGGGAATGCCGGGATAATTTACTGATTAGATGGGTGCAGCAGAGAGGGCGGCAAAGGTGATGCGGAAGCGGTGCCGATCCGTAGGTTGCTATCGCAAAACAAAAACAATGCTCAGGTCGGTCGTATGTTTAACGTGCTCTCGTTCTCTCCCCCGGCCCTCTTTCTCTCCCTTTGTCCCGTGTCCGGTGTGCAGATAAGCCCGAGGTTCAGGTGCTGCAAAATTCGCCAGGGCAGCCGCTGACACGAGAGGGCGACCTTCTGGAGCTGCTTTGCCACGTGAAGGGGAAGCCAGAGTAAGCCTTCAGCCTGGACCGTATGTGCCCTGTGGAGCTGGAGCGGGCCCGCTCTGGAAGAGCGCGGCTGCCGCTCACCCACCCACCCACCACTCCATCCAGCTTCTGGCCTGGCGTGCCGAGGCGGCCTCTTCCCGGAGCAGGCGCCACTCTCGGCAGCTCCCGTACCCCGGCCCCGGTCCCCCGTGGCCTGGTGCTGCCATGGAAACATGCGCTTCTGTGTGTTTGCCATCTAATCCCTCAATTTAGGGAATCAGCCTGCATTCTTTGAAGAGCGGGGAAAGTAGCGTGTCTGCAGCGGGATGAAGTGCCCAAAGGAAATTTGATTACAACTGGATTATGGATAGAATTCTCGAACGCTGATCAATGTTGCCATTTTAAAATGCTGGAGGGGGGATTCTGGGGAAGCGGGTCCCTGCCCACCCGTGCTAATTAAGGGGCGTTATGCTGCTACTCTTTCCTGGCTCCAAGAATCCTGACCGACGAGTGCAAAGAGGTGTTCTGTGGCAAACGCGTCATGCTTTACCCCCGAGGTGGCATTGCCCGGGGCGGCGCTTGCACGACAGGGCGCAGCCTGTGCTTTTCAGGGTGCGACCGGGCCTTTTCCGAATCTGCCCCCTTGAGAGTTTGCTGGAAGTCGCTTCCCAAAGCATCTGCCTGGGAAGAGACGCACGTGGTCCGTGCGAGGAGAGCGTCCTCTGTCACTTTTGTGGCCTGTTAGCCGTGCGAGCAGGTCTGGATCTGGCTCGGTTTTCCCGGATATTTCCCCTTTGCTCCCAAGCTGCCCTTTCTCAGTCTTGCTTTTCATGAGTCGGGCGCAGCTGATCAATAAGCTCCGATGTTGACCTTTTCAGCTACGGAAGGTTTTCCTTTCCTCCTCCCACCACCTTTTTATTCTCCATCTTTCACTGTGGATTCGACCCACAGGCTGCCATCCTAACGCACGGCTGACAGTAATTCTTCTTGTACCGGTCGGGCTTGTTCCGAGCAAGCGCACACAGGCTGCACTCCCGTCGCGTCCCCCGAGGCGGAGGCAGGCTGGGGTCCTTCCCCATGAACTCCTCCATCTTGCAAGCATTGTTCCTCCCCTGTGTAGTGTATCCCCTTCACTTGATGTGGATGGAGAGCTTCAAATTGTGGCTGAAACCTCCATTTCACCTCTTCTCTGAGGAGAAACAAGAACGGTCGCGTACGTCGAAATCCTTGTCCCGGTGTCCAGTGCAACTCAGAATGCCAGAGGAACCTCGGGCATCTCAGGCTGACCGCCTTGCTCGGGTGTGCAGTCTCTGTCTGTAAAGGACTTGCACTGCTTGTAGAAAATGCTCGGGTACTGGCTGATCGTGGGAGGAAAAATAACCTCAGAATGTGCTTCTCTGTATGTCCGCAAGTGATCCTTCCCATGTGGAAAACGTGGGGCTTCCCGGCTGTTTCCAATCCTCCTCTCCCCTGCCCCTGATCCACACCGGGAATGATTTTTTGCTGCCGCCTTCGGTTATGTTGCCCCTCCCAGTGCCATGGGGGGCAGAGTCTTGGCATGCCAGTGAGTGAGCGGCCCCTCTCTCTGTCCTCCCCGCAGGCCTCGAGACGTGACGTGGCTGAAAGTGGATGACGAGATGCCCCACCACGTCGTCGTGTCGGGTTCGAACCTCCACATCGACAGCCTAAACAAGAGCGACAACGGCACGTACCGCTGCAAGGCCTCCAACGACGTGGGAACGTCCTTTTCTGATTACACGCTTTATGTATACGGTACGTGGAGCGAGCACACACTCCTTCCAGATGTGTTTGTGCAGGACTGTTCTCAAGGGTTTTGGGGGGGGGGGCAGGGGAGGGAGGGGAGGATTGACAGAGGAACTTCTTTGTTGGGGGAAAAGACCTCTGATGGCGCCAGGGCGACTTACACCTTGCATGGATTGCTCAAGAACATAATGCAAGAAAAGCAAACCTGTTTACTTCTCTCTTCTTCCTTCCATCTGGTTCAGAGTCTGTTTTCTTCCCACCTCAGGTGGGCAGCTCCTGCCCGTCTGGTTTTTAAGAGCTTGCTGGGAGAACAGGAAGTGTTGTCAGGTGCAAGGTGGGGCCACGTTCTCTGGCTAGAGGTGGGGCAGAAACACCCCCGAGTCATCAAGCTTCATTTCACTGCACAGTCCAGGGCCGCATGGGTCACATTCCCATTTGTATTCTAACCAAGCAGCACCAGGAGAAGCAGTGCAAGCTTTATACCAGCCCCTCTTTAGCAAGTTCAATAACCTCTGGCACGCCAGTCATGCAACCAAACATAATCTGCAAATACAACCCTTTTTCTACTGAACTTTGCTTGCCAGAGCTTTTAAAATATCTGCTGCAGCATTCTTGTTTTCCCGGGTTTTTACTATTCCTTCCTTCGAATGTCGTCAGAGGAAAACGAAACGTTTTCTCAGCCTGCTGTGCAGGCACTTCCAGCCTTGGGAAGGCACTGGCGGGTTATGCGTGGCATGAAACCGTGCCAGTCTGTGGCGTGGACAGAATTCAGACATGCGAAACAAAGCCGTCCGTCAGCGGAATGGTATCTTCCTGAATCTCCTCCATTCTGGAAGATGCGGTTTGGGGAGGCTCGGGGGTGGGGGGGAGGTTGGTCACAGCCCCACCCCACGAAATGCTACTGCCCAGTGTGGGGGATTGCTCTCTCTCCCGGGCTCTGCAGCCAGCGTTAAGGCCCCGGATGCGGAGCAGGTAAGTCTCCTCTCCCACCCAGCTCTTTGCCCGCCCGCCCCACCCACCGCCCCCAGCCGTTCCTTCTGCAGAAAGTCCACGTTGCTCTGCACGGGGCGGGCGATGTGGCAGCCCAGCCTGTGCCCCAGCCCAGTGCCGTGTCCCAAATGGTTTTGCAATGGCAGTGTGTCCTCTCTCCGGCTCAGGGGGTGCGGAGCTCCACCTCCCGTGTTTGGGCCGACCGCGTGCGGAGGTCCTGTATGTGCTCATCCACATCAGCCGACTGCGCAGCTTTTTCTCGCCTGCCCGTCGGCCCAGATTGTGTCTTTGCCTGGGCAGGTCCAAACCCTTGAAGGAGGTGGGCTAAAATGATCCTGAATCAGCATCAGGGTAGTGTTTGTCGAAGATACCCTGGACACAGGGAGCCGCTACAGGCCGGTGGCCGTGTGAGTCTTCCCTCGGCCGCACGGACGCCCTGCCGAAAGCCCAGTTCACAACTTCGGTTCCAGGCTTCCTTCTTCACTGTCAGCAGCCACTTCTTTGTGGTTGTGCTGAAGACGGTATAAAAATGTCCGTGTGCTTTGGGGCTTTACTAGACCCCCATAAACACCAGACCTCCCACGTTAAACAAAGGCCAGAGGTATCGCATCAGCCGGACACGACCCAACAAGGCGGGTGTGTCTGTATTTGTGAAGACTTTTTGGGCTGCTGGAGGCATGCAACACTTTGGCTTGGAAGCTCTCCTGCCCCCGGAGTCACTGGAGGGTCTCATTCTAAGGGGAGCAGGTAAAGCATTGGCCATGATCGGGTCAGAGAAGCAGTGCATTGGTGCGTTTCCTCCTTGGCCAGAGACAACGTGCCCCAGCACCCACCGGTTTCCAGAGGGCATTCCCAGTGGGGAGAGCCAGCCAGCGAGACCTGGCATGCAAGCGTAGGCAACGCAAAAAAGCAAAAGACCGGGGAAGCCACCGCTTGTGCAGCCCGGGAGGTGGCAGCCCAACGCGAGCCTAAGGCGAGCTTGTCCCGGTACGGCTCGTCTCGCGACCCGCGGGTGGCGGTCGGCCGTCCCGAGAAAGCCTGTTGCGACATGGGCCAAGTGGCAGACAGGGGTCCGAGGACAACGCACATGGCTGTGCTTCCCCGTTTCCTCAGCGCAAGAGCTGTTTTGATGCAACCGGCCGGCCTGGCCATGGAAGACCTGGGCCTCGGGCAGTGGATTTCACGTTCTTCCCTGGAGTCCGGGTGGGGAACAGGCGGGCTTCTGGCATGTCGTGGCAGACACTGCCTTTGCGGATAACAAGATGACTCCGAGGCCCATCTTCCTTAGAGCAGCCCCATTGCCGACGCGAACCTTGGAGGAGAATTAATCCTGGGTGCACCCCACCCATCGAGAAGGGGGCATCGGTCATGTCCCTGAGGATGTCTGCCTGGAATCCTAGACTGGCCCTGACCGGGCTCCTGGCCCCCAGGAGGGGCTCCTCGCTCTGCAGCACGGAAGCCGTGGGGGATCATGGCCCGAGGGCGTTTCATCAGCCTTCAGCTCCAAACTGGGAAAGCTGGGAATCTGGCGACCCATCACTCTCCCAAAGGCATCTGATGGGACAAAAGCAGACCCATCGGGCAAGTGAGTCCCATGCTCCCCTGCAGGCTAGGAATGGGCAGAGTCACATCGACACTGTCTCAGTGGGTGACCTTCCTCGCGATTCCGGCCCTAGTCCTCTTGCACGTGCCCCAAGGAAACGAGAGGAGCTGGCGGCAGTGTGGACACCACTGCTCCCGGACGGACGCGCACAGCAGACCAGTAGGAGCAAGGCCAGATCCGGCGGAGCAAGGCCCGATCCGTCGGGCACCGGACTCTGCGGGCAAAACCGTGAGTGGCTTTATTTGCCCGCGGAAGCTTGGCCCCGCTGGTCAGCCCCCAGAGGCTCCCGAGGCAGCTTGCAACAATGAGCGAGAGAGCCCGTTCCCGTGGCTCACACTCGAAAAGCCGTGGCAGAAGAGGAAGGGACCTGGCAGGGAGGCGGGCAAAGGCCCTCTCGGCCCCAGCCCAGCCCTGCTCGGCGCTGTTTCTGGGGGCGGGGGTCCAAGCGAGCATCCTGCTGCAGCAGCTCCTCCTCTGCCTGATGTGTGGGGCAGCTGGCACGGGGACGCCTCCCCATGCCCTGGTCCCTCTCCGGGCAAGCAGCCTCCCAGCGGCCAGCCTCGGACCTCGGGCCGGCGGGCAGACAGAGCCTGGTCCTGAGCGCCCGGCACTTCCTTGCAAAGCGCCGCACCTTTGCTGTGGCCGCGCAGCGCCTGCTGGAGCGAGCTCCTCGCGGTGCCCCCGAGGGAGGCCCAGCCCCACCGGCAATGGCAGTGGCCCAGTCCGCTCGGCACCGCGCTCGGCTGCGCCAGGTGATGCCTCTCGTCTCCCGAGAAAGGTGCGCCAAACGCAATAAAGGTGAAGCGCATAATTAAAGTTTGAATGTATTAATTAGAAAATCTGAGCGCTAACTCAGAGATAAAAGAGTAGCAGATGTGTCAGTGATGAGAAGTTTGACATGCTCGAGATAAAATTTCAAATCAAAAGCTTCCGAACCGTTTCATGCTCCATTATTGGAGATTCATTCCTGAGTTCAAAGTCTGGTGCTCTAGTTAACACATTCAGTTTGATCATTTGGGCACTGATTTGTGGTGGGTTTTCCCCCCTCCCCTCCCTCCCCCTCCCCTCCCATCCCCTCCCCTCCACCCCAGTAACTTTTTATGAAGTCACGATGCTCTCTGTTCCTCGTAAATGTTTGATGCTCCTTAAGATTGTTTGTTGTTGGCTTTTGCAGGTCAAGCATCTCCTAGACCATGGTGCTTATTTTCCTTATTCATTAAAAAAAAAAAAAGACAAGAAACATGGAGGCAGGAGAAATCCCCTTCATCTTTATCTGTTGGGTCCATTAGAGGACGTGATGTATTAAACAGGAGAAGAATGTGTGAGCCCTGGCAGAGCATTAATATTTATAAGTCACAAAGACATTGACTTTATTTTAAAAGAAATCTCGCTAAAATCTTCCATGCATCCAACTTGATATTTAGTCGTGACATTCTCGTTCCCTTTTGTATTTATTACTGGCTTAGAAGTCGTTTTATACCCTGCTGGGATGTATTGATGGAGGGAGAATAATGAAGTTAACTGCTCCGGAGAAAGGCAGGCGAGTGAGCAAGACGGCTGCACGGCTCCGCTGCTGATATTTAGTCTGTTAAGCGCAGCGGGGTCTCCTCTGCCCTCCCTTCACCCAGCCCCTAATTTTTCAGATGTGGAAAAAGCCACGAGACAAAACGGCATTGTTGTTCTCCTGCATTGCAAACGGTCCTCCTTGCCACGGGAAACGCGCTCCTCCGTTGCTTGACGCAGGTCTCTTTTCTCTCCCCTCCCGCCCTCCCCAGGCTCTTCCCATACCATCTCACCTGTGTGCATCTACAACTAATTTTGTGCTCTGTGTTGCTGCCCCTGCTCTTGCCCAGATGCTGGGGTGGGGGGGGATGGGACCCAGTGCCTCGCTTCCATCGGCCCGAGCCAGGGCGGCTGCCCCACACCATGCCTGGCCCCTGTGCCCCAGCCCCAGCCCCCCCCCCC
>JAIXND010000621.1:1287037-1369391 GCA_023646645.1 Varanus salvator macromaculatus
GTTGCTTGTATGTATAGCGGACGAGCGGAGGCGGGTGGCAGGGAGAGGAGAGAGCGGAGGGGGGGCGAGAGGGGCGTTCTCCCCCCAGCTGTGCCATGTACTTACCTCTGAGTTGCTTTATTTTCATTTGACCAGCAGGATGAGACCAGAGGGGGCTGCGGGTTCTGGGCCCACTCCTGTGAGATAACCCTTCCCTCTCTAGAAGCCCGTTATGGTTTGAGATGTTGTTGCTGCTGCTCCTGCTGCTGCTGCTATTACTACTACTAAAAACACGAAGCATTGGTACTCCTTTGGATTCAAGAGCGTACCTGCAGGCTCCTTTCTGCATACCAAACAGTGGATTCGACCTCCAGTTACCATAATCTAGCTCTCTGTCCAGCCATTGTGAGTGTCTTGCACACACACGCGGTTCCTTCACCAGGCGCTCCAAACTAGTGCCCTGCGCATCTTAAATCCCCACCCATCCAGCCTTCCGAGCCCCGAGGGACTCCCACGCGGCCAGCCCCGCCGGCAGCCGTTCGTGCCGCCCGCCTTGTCCGGCGCCCTCATTGCCGTCCGTCCGTCCATCCATCCATCCATCCATCCATCCGCCATGGCATCGCCACCCACTGGATGTCGTCATCACCACATTTTCTCTCCCTCTCTCTCTGTCTCTCTCTGAATAAGAAGAGGTGCCAAACCAAGCGCAGCGTGGGAAGTGAGACCACGCTGCTCTCTCCTCATAAGCGGCCCATGATCCTGTAATGACCTCCCCTCACTGAGCACGAGGGTCAGCATCGCCTCCTTGACTTGCCCCGTGCCTTCATTCCCTTCACATTCCCGACGCAAGACACACACTTGGCTTCCTCCGATATTCCGACTTACTAGATCTGTGCAAGTAACAAAAACCTTTCCTTCCAGTGTGCCTTAACCATCACTTCTGCCGTGTTGAGCTTTTTGCTTTGTTACCTGTTTCTTCTTCCAGGATTGTAAGAAGTTAGAACACCTTTAGGTCCCTGGGTGTGGTTTACCTCAGCATGAGTGTTATGGGATGGGTCTCTTCTGCCCTGTGCCTCCTTCTGCATGTCCTTCTTTCTTCCGCTTTGCTGTGGTGGTTCCTGGGTTAGCTTCCACATGAGCCTCAACCCCTGCAAGGAGCAGCTGAAGGTTGCCAAGAAATAAAACTTGGAGGGCGAAAGCTCAGCTGGAGGACTCCGGCAGCTTATCTTGCGGATCAGGTCTTTGGTGTCGCTGCCGTTTTCATGCGTCGGGCATGTTAATTTGCTGATGAAGTTTGAAGTACCTTGGGAGGGTCATTCCCTCCCAAAGGAAGAGGAGCTTGGATGTGCCAGCTGCGTGGCTCCAGAATCCCCAGCCGATGTGCAGAGTGACTGCTTTGCCCCGTGGTGACTGCTTACACTTCTGCTGGTGTGAAATGCTTTGCCGTGACCCCCAGGTGAGGTGGCAGGCCCGCGGCGTGCAGGGGGAGACCTGCCTTCCGGGGCCAGTGGGGCGCCTTTCCCTGGGGACGTCCGGCTTTCTTTTTCCCATGCATCAAAAGCTCAGCGCGACGTCAGTGGGAAAGTGCAGCCACGCTGCTTCTTTATGCCTCCTTCATGCTGATTCCGTGGATTTTAATTTCATTGTGTTTCCATCAGGGTGCCTCTAACTTAGTTTACTGGAGCATTTCTTTCAAGAAAGATCTTTCCTATTTTTAAGCACAACAGTCTGATTCCCCCTCAGTTGACATGTAGCTTAATTTTGTTGCAGAAAATGTGGCTGATGAGCAGTAATCTTCCATAGAGTCAGTCATGTGCCTGTCTGCTTTTCTCCTGCATCGCTTGGTAGATTCCCTGCGGCCACAGACAGGAGTCCAACAGGGTCTCTTGTCTTGTAAGGTGCTTAAGTTGAATTTGAAGTCCTCTGTAACTCCATGGAAACCAGTCTCATCCGCACGGATTTCCTTCCCCAAGCCTTTGACCTGGTTCATACATGTTAACCCATGGTTTATTTAACCCATAGTTGTTTCCCTCCTGGGGTTTCTACAGCAGACAGCTGAACAAATTACGATGCGTTTCTCAGTCCCTGTGTTGTTCTTTCCCTCTCCCTTCATCCACTCTCTTTCTGAACCCCACCTGTCTTTGCAGTGCTGTAGCAATGCAGGGGCACAGCAGGGATTCTTAGAAAAATCTTCCACTTCTGTAGCCGGGAAACAAACTACGCTTCTGTGTTTGCACAGAACAACTACACATAGACTCTGTTCAGGATCGTAGTTGAAGCGACTCAAGAACTTAACAAACATGAGCTCTCATTCTGGGTTGTCCATGGGTGGCAAACCATGGTTTGTTAGCACAGCTAGGATTATGTGTCGGTTGTCCACGTGCAAGCAAGGTCTAGGTGTGTGGAAGGACGGAACGTGCGGGTGCTCGCTTGCAGCCAGGAAAGTTAGTTCTTTAAACCTGGGAGCCTTAGTCAATTGTTCTTGCATGACTGAATGTCAGGTTGCAAAAGCAAAGTGAGAACCATGTTTCTGTCTTTAGAAAACGTCTTTAAGTGTTGTTTTAGAAGAGGCACTTCTCCTGTGTAAGGAGAGAATAGAGGATGCCTCTTTTAAACGTGCTCCTTCCCTGCTGCAGCTTGTGTAAGCTCTTGTACTGATTTTTAGAAATATATGATGCCCAGTTACTTGAGGGCACCTCTTAGTTCATTAAGGATGTTGTTAAGGCTGTTCAGCTAGTAAATTGCGGCAGTGCTTATGTACGAGCAAGGCGGAGGCTGCGGACAATTTGCCCACTCCACAAGGCTTACAGTTGTGATGTTGGCCACGGGTCTGTCGGCCCAAGGTGCTTGAATTTGGTTTGGGTGTTGTGGCAGGAGATCCTACGGGCCTGTGGGGCCAGTCGAGGCTTTGGACCGATAATGCACGGCGTGATCCCGCATGCACTTTGCTTTTGTGTAGCTGTCTTTCCTCCATGGCTCTCGAGAGAGTGGCCCCAATTCCCGCGCTTTGATGCCTGCACCGCCCATCTTGCGCTCCCGCACGCGGCGTCTTGGCCGCTGCTCCCCTTGGCTCAAGATGCCCTTGTTGTAACAAACGGCCTGGCACTGAGGCATAGTTAAGCCGAGATTGCTACTAGAACAACTTTGTCAAATCCCCGTTTTTGATGGATGGGATCTCGCAGAGTGGCTGTGTCTTAGCAGACAAGCTGCGTATGTATTTATCTTATCCTGAAGGCTTGATATCTGCCCGTGTGGAATTTAACTTGGGCTCTCTCTCTTCAAACAGATGAAAGGTTAGAGAACGGAGTGTCTCCCTTCTCCGTTCTGCCAGCGAGTGGGCCCCCTGCTTAAATTTGCCTGGTATATTATTCCTGACAAATGGATACCGGAATGACTTTCCGTCCCCGCGCTGCTTTCTGTAGTGCTTTCGAGCCACCCATTAGCCTTAAAAGCTTCAGCAGCCAAACACCAGTGATTAAATGCCGGTATAAAACTCCAGGAATGTATTTTGTTCCTTCCACGCTAAAGGTTTGTGTAACTGAAAACCATTCTCCAAATGAAATTAGCATAATTACCAACATTTTATGCAGTAGTCACAGGGAAAAATGCTTTCCTAAAAGCCTCCAGGGGCAACAGATCATTTCTGCTGTTGCTCTTACCCCTTCCCTTGTTGCCAGCTGCCTTTTTATCTTCATCATCATTATTATTTCCCTTTTTCACCCCAAGGCTTGCAAGGCCCAGGGAGTGGAAATCCAGAACGGGGAGCCGAGCTCCGATTCTGGCGTAGGCACAGCCTCCAGCGCTGCGCTGACCCTGATGAGGCCTTTGGCCCTTTGCCTTCACTGGGCAGGTGGTCCTGAGGGGCTTGGGGGAAGTCCTTTTCCCTCTGCTGCTGCCCCTGGTCTTGGCCCCTGCAGGAATTTGGCCAGTCTGGGGCAGGCGGGAGAGCTGAGGCTGAGCAGGGTGCTGGAGAGCCAGGGCCAGCTCTGGGAAGCCCGTTCTCCTGGAGCTCCCGGGGCTGAGCAGCCGTGTGGGAAGGAGGTTTGGGGCACTAAGGTAGCCCATCTTCCAGGGCTGGAGACCCACCCCTGCCCGATGCCTCTTTGTAGGGGCATCTTTCATGGGAGCAGAGTTGGAACGGGAGTTTGGGGGTGTCTCATTTGGTCCACGGTTCGCAAAAGAGGGTGGCCAGAGGCCTCCAGGGAGGGACATAACCACCTGCAAGCCAGGCTTGGATGCCCAGCGGTGACCTTCAGTGGCCCCCGCCGCCCCTCCCTGTATTTCAGCCAGCACAAGCCCTGGTAGCCTTTTCCAGAAAGCACGCTGGGGACCGGGCAGGCTTCCTGCTTCCCTCGGGACATGGGGCCTCTCAGGGCTGTTTGGTCGCAATGCTCACGCACTGCTTCCTGTCTGGCAATTGCACCGCTATCTGTTGTCTGGATCCCAACTGGGGTTGTAAAGGCCTGGAGTTCATTGCTAGAATGGCGGCCTGAAAAAGCTTTAGTGAGACTTCTGCTCTGGCTCTGAAAAGCCGCATCCCAACAGTTCTGGGGGCACAAGGCTGCCCTAGACTTGCAGCAGAAACTGGACATCCCCGCATGCCTTCACCCAGGACCTGACCCCAGCGTGGTCCATCCCCAAACCCATCCTGAATCTTGGACCAGAGCAAAGGCACCCTGTTGCTTCTCCACGCTGTGGGGCAGAGCGATTTTTCTGCTGGCCTTCGAGAAGGCTCTTGGTGCAGGGCCCCCCAGCCCACGATCCCACCCGTCGTGCGACGGCTCGTCTCAGGAATCCCGCCCGTCAGCAGCCCAGACGTTTCGCTCGCCCTTTTCCGTTCCAGCGGTATCATTGGCAAGCTGCCCCCGCAAAACACACATGCATTGTTTTCTGCCACTTCAAGATGTCCTTGTGGCTTTATTCATTAAGATGTACAATATGATATGGCATTGCAAGCTGCATAATTTAAATTGCCCCTGGAGTCTTCCCTTGAAACACTCCATTTGGACAGCTGTTATTTCCTGTGAGATAATTAAAAAGTTCTTAAAAAGAGCCCTCTTCATTAGGCACGGCACATCCTTCTGCATGCATTCAGTTGGTCTTCCCTCCCCCATCCACCCCACCCTGCACGGACTGATTGTTCTTCTGCCCCTGCGCATCAGCAGTCATGGCGCATGTTCCCCGCGCAAGGCCTCTCCACAGCAGGACCTCGCCTGCCCCACGGTGTCCACGCAAACCAAACGAAGGGCACCCCGAGCTTCTTCCCAAGGAGCCCCTCGTGCTGGGGCTGATGTGTTGGATCTTGCCGGGTTGGAGCTCGCATTATGCCGTCAGTGCGGACACCAACCTCGTGATGGCTCCAGGCCTCGCTCCAACGCGGCCTGAACCTGCTCCCCTCCTTTTTCCAGGGCTCCTCCCTCTAAAAAGATGCCGGTCTATAATGCAGGCTTTCAGGGTGAGGAAGGGCAGGAAGAAGATAGGTCTGGTAGGGCCGCTTGCAGCGCAGAGATGCCATGGAATTGGCGGGTGGCGTTCAGGCCAGAGGGGCAGCCCTGCCTGAGTGGACTGAGGGTTCGTTCAGCCCGCATCCGGTCCATGCAGGGGAGAGCCGCTGTGGCGTAGCAGCTGGGGCGCTGCGTTGGGCTCAGGAGCTCCAGGTGCAGGTCCCCACTCAGCGATGACACTGGGGCCAGTCGTGGGTGCTCGGCCTCACCTAACTCACAGGGCGCTCTCTGTGAGGGCAAGGCTGAGAGGAGGAGGAGTAAGGGGAGGACCGAGCTCCTTGGAAGGAAAAAGGGTGGAGCAGAAAGGCAAGACATGGGCGCGTGAGTGGCTTGGATGTCTGGAGGAGGAGAAGTCGCTCAGGGCGCGGTCGTCACAGTGGCTGCGGGCTTGTTGAGGCCGGGGCGCTCTGTGCCTCCCCACGCCTACCGCGCCCCTCGGTGGAGGACTCGGCTCTTGTCCTTTCAGTCTTCACAGCCAGTCAGAGAAGAGCCACATCCACTGCAGCGCACGCCTCTGTTAGAGGTGCCGATTCAAGTTGCGGGTTTTGGTGAGAGGAGAATAAATATGTCTGAGAGTCTGTCTGTGCTTCTCTGTGACTGGAATGTGTGAGGAATCCCTTTCAGTTCGTTTTTGTCCAGGATTTATCCTGAACGCGGACTCTGAGGCACTCTGGAGTTGGGACCCATACAGGGCCAAGCTTGCAAGCGACAGTAGGCAAACGGTTGAGAAATGCGCATGGGAAGAGTGCGTACTTCTGAAGAAATACACACATGTATGCTTTAATCAGTGGGAGAAAAATCCCTGTCTTTTAAAGATGAGTTCAAGCAATGCCTACATATGGAAGCATGCGTGAAAATGGGCATGGATTTCATGCACAGTAAAAGGGGAGCTTGCAATCTGCGCCAGGCCTGAATTGAAACACACCTTGAGATGGGAATTTGGAGACCCTCAGAATGCTCAGGTGCTGCCCTCTTGCGCATCCCTGGTCTGCAGGACGAACGCTAACTGAACTGACGCATCCTGGATTCTCCCTCAGGAAAGCGAGTCCCCACTGCCATTTTCCGCGCGTAGAAACAACTGCTACCGAGCGGACACTGATGCTGGCGATGAGGCATGTGGTCTGTCCTCCAGGTGCTGGGCTGTGGCGCATGCACCTCTCCAGGCGTGCCTGGAGTTGCCAGCAGCACTTCTCAGACTGGCGCAAAGGAGTTACTTAGCGTAACCTTCAGTTACCGCAAATTATTTATCATATCATCTCGGCTTTCTATGGAGGCTTCCTTGTGCCCCTGGTAAAATGTCAAGTTAATTTAGAGTTGATGTTGTGATCTACTGACATTTTCATCACTGAACTATGTGACCACATTAAAAGGGGGCAGAGGGGGAAGGGCCCCCACTCTGGGAAAGAAATAATTAAGAGGAGCGTCAGCCTCTGGGCTTGGTCAAGATGCACCAAGAGCATCTTGGCTCGTATGTGTGCTATTTCTTGTGTCTTGGAAAAAGGAGCTCTTGGATTGGAGAGAGGAGATTGAGAAGGCTCAGCTACCCGTTAGGTGCCCCGGGGACTTTTCCTTTTGTGTGCTGCCTGCTCTCCCCCTTTGTGACTGCCGTAGCTGGGAGTTCATCCAACGGCAAAGAGGATGCCCCGTTGACGCAGCTCTGGCAGCCCGGCAGCACCCAGGTCACTGCATTAGCGATGCCCGGCACACTCATCTTCTTGCAAGCCCTGCAGGACAGCTTTGTTGTCTCGTGGGTGCTTGCCCGGGAGGCACTGTGGGTAGCTCCACATGACCTCGGTTTGAAATCAGTTTCCGTTTCATCTCACGCCAACACGAAGGGGCTTTCCTGGCCCGTGCGCTGTGCAGGAAAGCTCCGGTTTGCTAGCCGGACAGCCTGGGCGAGAGGCCTGGGCGGAGAGAGCTGTGTGGCACGAAGCATTAAATCTCAGCCCAGTATGCAGAGCCATGCTTCAAAAATAATTTTCCATGCTACACAGAACTACTAAATGGATCCTGATTATTTTCATGAAACATCTGGTCTGCAAATGAAGCTCTCTCCCGGGTGCAGCACAGGCTGGGCGCTCCACAGCGCGCTTTCAGAAGTGTGTTCAGCAAAGTGCGCACTTGCTCCAGCTTTAGCACAAAATCCCGGTCTCGTGCCAGCTCCCTTTCGGGGCGGGTTCGAGTCGCCTCTGTCCGTATCCCAGCCTGTTATGGCTCTGCTTCCATGTTCTTTTAGGCCCGCAGCTCATGTGCCAGTTGAGTTTAATTCAAATGCAAGACGAAGCAAAAGAGAGGGAGACCGTAGAAGTAAAGAGAAGCTTTGACCATGGTCTGCTTCTTGTAATCATGTAGGTTAAAATGCGACCTGTCTCTGATGCATTGGCTTAGGAACATCTCGGTGGGTCCGGCTGGCACTTAGGGTGCCAGGCGAGATGCTCAGACCCCGGGCATCCGCTCTTCAGTGGCTGGAGATGTCCTGTTCGGTGGTGGTTTCTTTTTCTTAAGGTTGCAGCCGAGGCTATGCTTAGGACTGCCGCATCTCCTCTCAGGTAGGTGGGCAACTCCACCGGGAGAAGTTTTACCGAGGGCAAAGCAGTTTCCGGAGCAGTAGCAATCGCTCCCTTGGCTTGTATGTGGCCAGCTGCAAATTAGAAAACTTTTAGCAGGGTTTTTTTTAATCAGCCTTGGATTCTCAGTTTTGTTTATGGAGCCCATCCTTTTAGTGACCAGGGGCTAATTTTATGGGTTAGGTTTCAAGCCCTGCTCCTGCCCCAGACGGTCATGCTCAGTAAGCCGTTTCAGGCTGAAGAGGAGCCGTCTGCATGGATTAAAAGCTGCGGCAGCAGCCCCCTTTCACCCACATGTCGGTGAGCCTGTGCCTTCAGCATCTGTCCCGGGGGTCCTCCAAGAAAGAGCAGTGAGCCCCAAAGCTCGACTGAGCAGGAAATGCCATCGCATGGTGGCTGCAGGCTGCCCTTCCCTTGGGACTGTGCTCCTAAGCGATAACTGGTGCCCGGAGAGATGAGTGGGCCGGGGTGGAGACGACCCTGGCTCTGCCTCGCGGTGCTGCTCAGCTGTGCTGACTTGGGCAGGGCAGGACGAGTCCCTCTGTTCCTTTGGCAGCTGCGCACATGCAGCTGGGCACAAGAGAGACGGTTCCAGCGCCAGCCAACGGGCCGTTTCGGGGGCAGGCCTCCCCACCTCCATTTATGGGCCGTTAGAGCGCCAGGGCGGATAATTCTGGCACTTCTTAGGGCCGCGCTGTGCACGTGCAGGCGGAAGAAGCTTGCAGGAGTCCTTTGCCAGGGAGGGGCCGCAGGCCCTTCCCTGGCCCAAGCATGCGCAGGATGGTGCCCCGAGTCCTCGCCAGAGAGACCGGGGTGGGCACGCTTCTCCTCTAATCTATTATTTGCAGAGCTGTGTGGGAACGGGCCTTGCTCTAGGTGTGCGTAATGCTGCTGCGCTCGAAAACGACCCCTTCATTCCAGGCCATCGCTGTAAAGTGCCTTAAGAGTGTTTTCTGCCGAGAAAAAGCCGACCGCCACCCTCTCGCGCTCGGACGCCGTGGCTAAACCAGAAGTCCTTGGGAAGACGGCCGCTGGGCTGAGAGGGACCGGAGGCAGTGCCCCTTCCCCCGTAACTGTTTTGTTTCCCACTGTGATCATCCAGCGCATCTGCTAATCATAACTTTGCCATTCCAGCTGCAGCCTACATGATGTTGTTTGACTTTGGATATTTGTTCGCCTTAACTGCTTGAGAACTTTGTGTTTCATTTCTGTTCGTTCGTTACCTGCTGATTCTCTGTCCCTGGATGGGAAAAGCGAGCTGCACTGTGCCTACGGAACAAGGTCCCTTGACTAATCCTCTTTTTCCAGGGCAGGAACAGAACTTCCGATTCCAGCAGTTTTAGTCTAAACTGGAAGTTCGCACGGCTTCCCTCCCGCCCTCCCGGGAAGCTGCTCAATTGATCCCGGGGGACGGCACAATTTTGGGAGTCCGCACAGAGTCTGCTTCCCTGTGCCACCCCCTCGGCCTTGTCCCTCCCACCTAGCCGGGACCCTGCTAAATTGGGACCTCGCTTGCCGGTTGTGCCACTGAGGATGACACGGGCCGCATCCTGCCTCGTTCTGGGCAGTTGTGCTCTCGCCTTGCCAAAATTAGCTGCATGAGAACAAAGCCCGATGCAGTTGAACTGACGTGATTGCAAGAACGGAAGCTTCTGTGTTGGAAGGAGGATCGGACCAGGCATAGGTGAATGGCTGCCAAGCAGGTCATGCTAAATCGCTCGCTCTAGCGGTGTAAGGGGAAGGGTCTCTTTTTTCCTTCAGTATGTTAAAGTGTGCCAAATCTGTAAGTATGGTCTATTTTTCCCATGTGGATGATGTACATGCCGAGTTATCTACCTTGCCCAGTGCTCTGGAAAGCTTATCCTCTGCTTGAATGCAAAAGAAAAAAAAGACGCCCTTTCTGGATCCTGAGGGCCACATGTCGGCCCCGCAGGACTGGTCTTCAGCAAGAGAAGGCCTCTGTTTTAGGGTAGTTTGTGAGCTCAGCTCTCTGCTGCCGGGCCCTGTGCAAAGCACGCTTTTGTCCATTTAAACATTGCCTGTGCGGAACCAAGCGGTGCTCTCCCAAGCCTCCCTCGTGGCAGAGACTGGGCGCGCTCTCTTGGCGAGCCGCCTCCAGAATCCGCACCGCCAGCCCCACCCGGCGCGCCCTCAGCTAAAGATCTGTGAGGCCACGGAGCGTGGAAACAGAACGGTGGGCAGGGAGCTCAGGGCTGGCTCCCGCAGGGGTGCCCAGGCGCCCAGCGCCCTGGCATGGCTTGCTGAACAGGAGGACCAGGCAGGCTCCTGTGGTGGATGCTGGTGCCGCGGCCAAACGGTAGGCCAGGTGAGGCAGAAGCAGCGTGTCAAATTTCAGTTCCGGAGTGTTCGGCCCCTGCAGTGATGGCTGAACTCTGTGCACCACCGTTTGGGAAAGTGGAAACGCGTGTTTTCCGCTCCAGGAAGGTGCATGGTGCAGAGGACGGGGCTGGCCATGAGGACTAGACTGCTGCCCCGGCGCCAGACTCCTGGAGTCCGCGGGTACGTTGGGATGGCAAGCCCTGTCATCCCCAGCCGCGGCTGGGGAGGGCTGCTCTGCACCCAAAGCAAAGTCCAGTGTCTGCTTGCACTTCCTTCGCAGATGCTCCCATGGCGAACCTGCCCGCGGAGAGCCCCAGCCTGTGCCATCCCACACTTGCTGCGGGGAGAGGGCTGGCTGACCCGCCTCGGGCCATGGGCTCCGGAGGGCACTGCCAGGGCAGGAGAGGAGGAGCGTAAATGGCTGAGTCCCGCCCCCGCCCCCGCTCCGTGTTGCTGCTCGCACTGCCTGCGACAGGAAAAGTGTGAGAAGCCCCCGTGCTCTTGCATCCCCTCACGCAGCCCTCGGTGGCGGTGGGGATCTTTGCTGACATCTCTGCAAAGATGGAGACCTCCCGGTTGTCCTTGTCCAGGTGGAACCATGCATGGCTTGCTGGGGGCAGGGCCTCCCCCACCCAAGGCCGCTGTGGCCGCGTGTCCCTGAGGAAGCGGCGCACATTCATTCCCGGGGGTCTTCCTGCCGCCGGCATTCCCCGGAATGGAGTGGATGTGGAAGGCAGCCTGGCACCCGCGGGGGTCCTGCGCACGCTGGCGGGACGGAGGCCGGGGGAGCCGGGCGATGCGTTGACTTCTCTGCAGTCAAGCATCGAGTGACGCGAGGTTTGCAAAGGCAATGTTTGGGTGCATGAAAGCCACGCGGGCCTTTCATGTTCCTCTGAGCACTTCCCGGTGGAGCTGGTGGCTCGGGCTTCCCTCCACTGTGCATGTCCCCACAACTCTTGACCATCAGAGCGAACGGCTGGCGAAGCTGCAGAACCAAAGCGAACAAGCCTTTCCCCGTTCCCCCTCAGGCTCACAGCTTTTAGACTCCAGGCATGTCTCTTGAAAACAGTGCAACTCACTTCAAATGCTTTTTGCCTTTCATTTTATTATTGCTTGTCACGCAATGTTCTTTGACAGCTTGCTCATATATTACCTGTTCCATTTTTTCCATTTCCCTTTTTTTGCATGCCGTTCCTCCTGTTTCTTCCCTTCCTCAAACCTCTGTTCCCGTGTGTAGACACAACGGCGACGACAGAACCGGCAGTTCACGGTTGGTATTGCATTCCTGTTTACCTTCTCTCTCAGCAGCGCTGAGCGGCAGGCAAGCCTGGGCAGAAAGTGGGGAGGGGCGGTGGCGCGTCCTCGGAAGGCCGTGCTCCAGGCCGACGGTCCCGCGAAGAGGCTGCAGGTCCGAGGCCGGAAGGGCACTAGCCGCCCCCCTTCTCTCGGCACGCTGGTGCTCATGCTCAGCAGCCCTGCCATTCCCAGCCTCAACAGGGAGGGCAGGCGTGCCAGCGCAGGGTGAGCGGAGTGGCTTGGCGCAGCCGTCGGAACAGACGTGCCAAAGGCGTTGCAAATCGGGGCTCAGTTTTCCATCTGCTCTGAATGCCGTGACTGCGGTTCCCAGGGAGGCCCTCAACTGTGCAAGAGAGCAAGGGGGCGTTTTGCGTTCTGAGGTGGTCGCGGGGCGTCCCCTCCAGCAGAGGAGGGCGCGAGTAAGTCCCGCATCGGCAGCCTGCAGAACACGCACTAGAAGTGACGCCCTTCCTCGCCCTTGGCCAGAGCGGGCAGGCAGGCAGCAAGCAACCGCATTCACCTGCTTCTGCTTGTGTCGCTGCAGGAGGCAGCCGGGCAGCCTTTCCCTCGCCAGCTCTGGGTGATCCAGTACCTTGCGCGCACAACCAGGTGGTTAAAATATTGGGGAAACGACTTTGAAACTCAAATGTCGGACACCTGGCGATGTACGAATTAAAATATAGCTCCATATTTTTATTGCTAAACGGCCCCCTTCCTGCCTTAGGAGATGCAAGGCTTGGCAGACCTTCCTGGGGGGATTGCCAGGACTGAAAGGGAGCCCCCGTTTCCGAGGCAGCCTTGCAGGGTGGGCTCAGTCAGGCCCTTTCACTGGCAAGCGGATCCAGCGAAATGTTTCACAGTCGGCGTGGCTTTCAGGCCCTTGGCCCACCTCACCCCGTGGGTGGCCTCCGGGGCTACTTCCAGCTAGCGGAGATCCGTTTTAAAACCCAGGCCCTCCGAGCACATGCTCTTGCTCATGAGCAAATCCTTTCTCTCACATTGCGCTTCCTCAGCCTCTGGGGCGGTGTCCTTGCCAAATACCTTCCCCTTAGGACAGTGCCCTTCATGTGTGATAAAGCAGTCCATAGACTGTCCAGAGGTTCGCCTTGATGCTGCAGCAGAAAAGTCAAATTCCACAAGAACCCGAATTGTCTGGCTTTCTTAGGACCTCTCCATATTTTAATCTGTCACACAATTATTTAACAATCTGAAGGGTCCCTGCTCTTCCTCTCGGAACTCATTTGGCATGGCCAGCGGCCGCACAGAGCATGCGCCCAAGGGCAGCCGCCGAGAGACATGTGCAAGAGGGCAGTGGCACGTAAAGGAGAGAGTGGGCATTCGGACCCCGACCCGCTGCCCGGCACTCTCGCCTCTCCGTGCTCTGTGTGTGTGGCGGCAGTCCTCCAATCTTCACCCTCTTTCTTATCTGGGCCTCTATTTCCAACAAATGCCCTGGGTAAGATGGAGGGGAGAGGACGGGGCAGGCAAGTTCAACAAGTGTACTGGGCCTGCCATATCTATGGTGCGCTTGGTGTTCTGCAAGGCATATTTTCCTTTTTTGATCCTATTTGACAAAAATGGGAGCGTATTGAACCCTTGCTGGAGCCCAGGAAGCCCAGTGGGAATCAGTAAGATTGCATCATGAAGCCTGTTCCAGAAACACCAAGTCCTGAAACGCAAACGGAGCCGATGCTCCTGGCGGACGAGCCGATGCTCCCTTTCCGTGGCCTTCGCGTAATGTCCAGGGATGAGCAGAGGAATGGCCCTGCGCTTGCTGGCTTCCCAACATGTGGAATTGCCTTGGAGATGAAAGTTTCCTCATTCCTAACTGCCAAGCTACCGGGAATTTGGCATAACTGTTGGGTTTCTCAGGGGTTCTTAAGAGTTGTTCAAATGTTAAAGTGTTGCAGTGCTCCCACTTTGGGTGGCACATTGTACTCTGCAAAGCGATCTGAAGTTGCCCAAGTGATAAACATGATCAGCAGCGAGTGGAAAGGAGTGGTGAGGCCCGGATCCCTGGCTAAGGTCTGCCAGTGCTGGACAAATGATGCCATAGCTCAGCTGTTAATTCCACACATTGCAGATGTGGCACCATGCGTCAGGCTGGACTCGGGACCAATCCAGAAAGACAGCAGCAGCCGAAGTGCACCAGTGGGCTGGACTTTGCTCCGCAGCATCCCCGGTGAGCCACTGTGAAACATCGCTCTGTGCCCGCTTGCCAAGACTTCCAGCCCTTTATCAACCAAAGATACTCAGAACTTCCCCAGCTTGTTCTGGCTCCCCAGATTGTGGTTCCACTGGGACCTCCACTGGTGGTAGGAACAGCCAAAGCGACACCAGGAAGCCCTACAGTGCAAGGCATTCTGGAGCGAGCAAGCAGGCAAAGCTCAGTGGGCAAACCCTCAGCCCCCCAAGAGGTGAATTCCATATCCGGCTCTTGCTGCCGGCAGAACGGCTCAGGGTTTCTGACACTCGCCCCGAGTTTCTGTCTTTTGCCTTGTTCTGATGGAATAGACAGATGCTTGTTGAAAAATTAGCTCCAGTAATTAAAATCCATAAACCCAATAGATTTTGAAGACATTCTGCTCCTAAACACTTCAGATTAAGAGACTCATTTGGCGGCACGAACCTGCTGATCTCAGTCAAACGTCTCAGCATATATATGAGAGAGAGGGCACGACACCTTGGCAGGAGTTCGTGGGGCCTCAGACCTGTTGCAGCCTCGGTGCTCATCTTTTCCGGGAGCCTGGAAACTGAGCCACGTTTAGACAGATTTAGGCCACAGCGGGAGCAACCAAACCGCGGCTGGGAGGGCTCGGCAGATCCGTCCATGGCACGCTCTCCGCCTGGAAATAAATTTCTCCATCCTTGCCCACCGAGAGCCCCTCTTTGTCAAGAGGGGCTTCCCTGTTTGCAACCCCCAGGATTTCTTCCCAAGCTTGCATTGCCGGAGTGTGTGTGACGTTGACTGGGTGTTTCTTGTGCATTGGCCAGTTTGTTCTGAACAATGTCCAACTGAGAGTAAGCATGTCTGTGGATGGTGAGAAATGCATGAAGCGCATGGTGACCTGTGAAACCAGGTGGAGCTCCTCCCAAAGCCATTCCAAAAGAGCCTGAATGGAGCCCCGTGCCAGAAGGCGCTGACCCGAGAGGTGCACTCGAGGAGAGCTTTCGAGTGTGTCCTGACTTGAGCACTGGAAAAAGGAGCTTGCGTGCATGCAAAACTATAGCAGCGGCCACCCTCCCTTTTCTCACAGCACAGGGGCTTCTGCATGGTCAAGGTTAAAGCACGAAGGGTTAACTCTCCAGCGGCACAGAACTTAAAACCTGCGCTTCCAGCTGTGCTTTGCCCCCCTTCCGCCTTCACTGGCAGAGTCCCAATAACAGCATGTTCATGATAGCGGCTTGGCTGCACTTCCCGTGCCTTTTCCAGGATCCTGTTGCCCCTTTTAACTCTCCCTTCGTGGTGCAGGTCCCTGTTGGAAAGCTTCTATTCCCAGATGAGTAGGACCAGTGGGGGAGGCCTCAGGCTGGCGAGGCGGACCGAACGATTTCTGCCAGCCTGCCCGTGCTGTCTGGGGAGCCTGGATCTGTTCTTTCTAGCAGAAATAAGCTCCCCGAGAAATCGGGCACCCTCTCAGGCCCCGTTTTGCGCATGGTGCCAACACTGCCCTTACCCTAATATGCCACGTCTTTGACCAAGAGAAGCAAAGAGAGAGTTTAAACTCCAGTGTGCATTTCAGTAGCACCACTGAATAAACCAACACGCTGTTCCCAGAGACTTCCTGGTTTGATGCCAGAAGTGAGGCTTGTGCATGACGCCAGGAGAAGTTCTCCGGTAGCGTGTGGCGCAAATGCAGTGTCTTGCACACGCAGAAAATCTTGGGAACTCTACACTGTTTGGATCCCCCCCTTCCCCGTTTTCTCCTTCCTCTTCCTCTGGTGTAAAACAAAAGCTGCATAGCAGTTTAAACTCTACGCGTTTAATTGTGGCTTTGCGGGATATCGGAGTGCAAGCAGATGTGCTTTAGCTGCCTCACATGGCCCCCATGCACCATTCTTCCAGTGCAGGAACACAATTGACCACTCTGGGAGCGCCCCTAACCAAGCACTGTTTCAGAGGCTGTCACTCTGCCAGCATACCTAAACTGGGGTCAAAGGTTATTTGTAGCAACACCGTCCATCTGCACAAGGGAGGGAAACCTCCGTCAAAGAAACCTCCGTCATCCTCAAAGCTGATAAAGCAGGTCAGGAGTAAGGGGGGGGGGCGGGTGGTAGGATCCAAGGAGCGGAGTAGATAACCCCAAAACACAAAACAAAACAATATATTTAAATGTGAAAGCTGGACCATCAGGAAGGCTGAGCGCCGAAGGATTGAGGCCCTTGATTGGTGGTGCTGGCGGAGACTCCTGCGAGTCCCTTGGACCGCAAGGCGATCAAAGGTCAGTCCTGGAGAAGATCAGCCCTGACTGCTCTTTAGAAGGCCAGATCCTGAAGATGAAATGCAAATACTTTGGCCACCTCATGAGAAGGAAGGACTCCCTGGAGAAGAGCCTGATGCTGGGAACAATTGACGGGAAAAGAAGAAGGGAACGGCAGAGGATGAGGTGGCTGGATGGAGTCACTGAAGCAGTTGGTGTGAGCTTAGGTGGACTCCAGGGGATGGTGGAGGACAGGAACGCCTGGAGGAGTGTTGTCCATGGGGTCGCAATGGGTCGGACACGACTTCGCGACTAACAACAACAACGTTCTTGGGCTTCTTGAAGAACAAGCGACTTGGTATACTTGTTACCAAACCCTTGAAATTTAACAGATAAAACACACCATAGCAGCCTACAACTAATGGGAACATTAAAATGTGCAATGATTTTGGCCATTTTTTAAAAAAAAGCATTTCAGGAACAAAAAATCATTGGTAGCTAGGAAAGATCTGTAAACATAAGAATATATTTGCTGAGACTATGCAAGGAAGGACTATTGACCACGGGGAAATCTTGCGATTCAGCTTTGGGTCAGGCCCTAAAAAATGCGAAACGAAATCCGTCTTGGGTCGGATGTTCCCCCAGGTATCAGCCGGATGCCTGTGGGGGGCCCGTGTGCAGGACTGGCCCGCAGGAGCATGCTCCCTGCTCCGGCGCAGCCCGTGATGCTGCAGGGCTCGCCCGCAACACCGCTCTGAGTCGGTGGCGCCCCCTTCGAAAGCCGCCCCGCGTTGCAGTCATCACTCCAGCTTGGCCACAGGGCCCCCCACTGGCACATTCACCACCCTTCCTTTTGTTTGCCCCGCATCTCCCCCCATTCGGCCTCCCGGGATGACACCGCCCGAGCCTGGCAGCGAGGGAAGGTCAGGATCGCTCCTTGCTCGTGTTCTCCGCAGCAGGCAGCACTTTTAAACCACTCCCCTTCCCCTTGCTGACCTAAATAGTCCCAAACGCTGCAAGGGAGCCTCATGTTGGCAGTTCCGCTTGCAGCCCGCTGTGTAATGACCCACAACTGAGCGTTTGCCTTCCCCGAATCCTCATCTTCCTCAGCCGCTGCCTCTGCTGAGACCCTGTCCGTGTGGCTCGCACGTTTTGCCCCAGAACGTATCTCCATATTTGCTTCTGCTGACCCGCAGTTCCCGCCTGAGTTCCCGTTTCCCTGCTTGGACAGCTCCCTTTGGACAGCATCGGTGTGGCACCCACATTGTTTTAACTACCTTAAATGATGTGTGGTTGTCAGCAAGCTTTGCACCTTAAAAGAACTTTAAAAGTGCCATGTCCAGTAAAAACCCTTTGAGCACCCCGCTGCTTTTGTCCCTCTGTTGGGAGGCATGCCCATTGGTCCGGTTGCTGTTGGTAGCCGTGGAGTCGTGCCCGACACATCACAACCCCATGGACAACACTCCTCCAGGCTCTCCTGCCCTCCACCGATACTCCCTGCTTTGTTCTTTGACCTACACCTTCTTTTCTTGCTCCATACGGCTAAATTTGCTCCGGGGTCTTAGTTGCAGAACTTAAGTAGAAGCCTTTTGTAAGGCAAAATAAACTCTGTTTCTGGCACTTTATGGACACCTCAAGGTAGTCTGAATCGACTTGCACAACCAAACTGTACTTTAGACCTGCGCACCAAACCAGCCTTTCCTGACCTGCTGCAATGCCAGCATGGATGTTTGTGCTGGTGGGGATAGACAGCGCTGGCACCCCCAGCACATCTGGAGGGTATAGGTAGGAGCAGGAAGCCACCCGCCCTTCAGGTCAGGATAGCATTTTCTGAGCTTCGTTCTGATTTTAAGGGGAGTATAATCGGCTGCTGCGAGGCAAATCCACGCAGGAATTCTTCCAGTGCAGAACGGTGGCATGTGAGACTCGCGCCCTGAGAAGAGAAGTAGCTTGCTCACCTGGACACACGCCCTGGCAAACTTGCTATTTCAACTGATCGTAACTTCTTTAATTCCAAGTGACAAAACAATTGTATGCAGCTGGAAACTTAATTCTCATTTATTCTGAAAGAAGTGCTGAAAATTGTGAATGCTTTCTAATAAAAAGAAGAAGAATATCTTTTAATAGTCAAATTGAAAAATGTAATGAGAAAACCAAGGCATAATTTGTGACATCTTTTAGAGGCCTCTTGGTTATTTCTTATGCCGTTCACTGCCATCTTAAGTCTACCAGGTGCTAATAGAAATGGAACAGCTGAGCGGTTCTATTTCCTTCGCGAGGGTGGGTGTTAATAACAGACCCTTCATTAAAAAAGCACAATAATAAAACGGAAATGCTGTATGTGAAAAAATGAAAATCCTCTGAAAAGACGCCGTTTTCAGGAGACAAAGACAAAAAACAAACACACTTTCCAGAGGATCTTTCCAAGAAGCTCTCACATTGCCCCACAAATGTGATCTTCAGGGCCAGAGATGCAGAGTTCGGAATTGCTGATGTGGCTTGGAAAGTGCAGTTATTGTCACTAATCCAAAAGTTTCTTTCTTCAGCTCAGAAGTAATTGGTGGATTCTCTTTGGCTCGGTTGATGCTGGCCTGGAGATAAACTTAAATTCTAGAGACAAGCTAGACCCGTTGCACAAAATGGGGCAGGCCGAAGAGCAGGGCTGGAGACACGACACGAGGGAGCTGGGATTTCCTGGCTCCGGCTTCCTTTCAATCCCAGCAGAAGCCGCCGGACGGTCCGTGAACAATCCCGCTTGTCTCAGCTCTGCACTCAGCACAGTCCACCAGGAACGCCTCTGTTCACCATCTGCGCTGGGAAAACTACTGCAAACTTGCTTCCGATGGAGCACTGGACCTCTGAGCAATTTTGGCCTTTTTCACTCAGTGTCCCAGTGCAGAATGTCTAACGCGTTTCACTTTTATTAGCCATTGCATTGACTGCCTGTTTTTTGAGTCTTGCATTTAGGCTTTCTAAGCATAAGGTGCTTCCCAGGTTATGCTGAAGCAGAGAATTGCAGTACTGTACCAAAATATCCATATTTCTGTCATCACTCCAGTAATGGGGCCCATTTATCTTCCTGCGGTGAGCAGTCTTCAGGTGCTTGTGTCTCCAGGTTGCAACGTCTCCTAGGAGATGGGCGGCAGCAGCTCCCACTAATGAGTTGGCAGCTGCCAAGGTGTTTGCGAGCCGTCAGTTGCTAAGGTCTCGCAAGTGGATGTAGGTGGGCAGAAGAGACATGCGCCCAAGGCCGCTTGCCGAGCGAGGCCGGCACGGGCCTCCCCACGTGCAAAGATGCAAGTGGACGCTTCCCACCATTTGGCTGAGGAATTCTGCTGTAATTGAAAGGAATTCGGAACCTGCTTGGACACACAGGCCCTCCGTGCAGCTCTCCTAAGACAAAAGCTTCCTGGGCACCGTTTTACGCTGGCCGTTAGCCTGGTATCATCTGCTCCCTTCGGCAGTGGCTCTCCGAGATCTCAAGCAGTGAGCGAAATCTTTCCCAGCCTTTGGAGCTGCAATCCGTCAGATTTCAGGGCCCACGAGGAGTCACGTGGCTGCCTGTGGCAACGAAGGACCCTTCATTGGCTCGGACGGCGCACACCATTTTGAAGTGGTGGCACCCACCCATGTGTGTCTGCTCCGGGCTCACAGGAGCCGCGTTCCCACGGCTGGTCCCCCTTGCCTGGTTTACAGGAGCATTTTGTCGTCTTAGCAGGCGGATGACTGGGCAGCTGCAGCCTATGCATCCGGCAAAGGGCCCCCTCAGGCCCCTGCATGGGCCAGTTGGCAGCTCCGTGTCTAAATGCCGGCTTTTTAAGGGCTCGGTGCCGTGGCGCATTGGCAAGGTCAGGGAGACAAGGCCGGTCACACTGAACCGGGCAATATTCTCTGTGGACAAACGGAGCTTAGCATTGCTCAGAAGGGTCCGCTCACCTCCAGTCTTTCTCCTGCTCAAAATATGCCCCTCAGAGTTGCTTTTCTCATGCTGAGAAAGGGCCAGGATGCGTAAGACGGTCCCTCGGAGGCTGCATTTCTGAGATGGCGAAGCGCAGGAGGGGAAAGGGGCCGAGCACCCCAGGATTCCTGCTGCCGCGCTCTCCGTTGCAGCCTCTGGGACGCTCCCCGCATAAAATGACTTGCCTGCAAGAGAGAGAGATGTGAGCATCACACGACAAGCCCCCCATCACCTCCAAGCCTGCTGCATTGTCTCACAGCACTTGGCAAGGAGAAGTCCCCCTGAACTGCATTTCCACAGAAGAATATTTTTTAAAACAAACGGGGAAGGGATCGCTGTGAAAGCCAAGCAACTGTGTTTTGCCAACAGGTTTGTGCAAGCTAAATTTTCTGAAAGCCTTTGCTGCCTCACTGCCTTATCAGCTTTGAGATGACTTTCCTAGAAACAGACCGTTTGGGATTTTTCTAAAGTACTCCCTGTCAGGTTTCCCTCCTCCACCCCTAAAAAAGAGAAGGCAAATTGCATCTCCACATATTGTTGCTGTAGTTTTGAAAAGTGCAGTCCAAGGGAGCCCGAGGAAAACGCTGGACTCTTCACCAATGTTGCCTCAGGATTTAGATTTCCACTGGAACCTGGGAAACAATATACAGCTTAAATGTATGTTAAAAAATAGAATTGTCGGCTGAAGGGATACATTGCCCTGTCTTGGCAATTTCAACCATCAGTTACGTGGGAGGAGGGGTTTTTTAATTATTATTTTTGCATGCTGTTCTGAATGAGTGATTTCGAATGTTCACCTTCATGTTTCGTGTGTTTTCAATGGTATAGACCTCGAAATCTTTCCGACAGTTATGGGTTGGTTTACAAGAGGCCAAAAAGCAAAATATGTTAAGTGATTGGAAAGCCTCATTTGCAAGTTAATCTGAGCGAAAGCTTTTGCCAGAGGGGGAGAGATTGTTCCTTTTGTTTTTCTTTTCCTGAGAATTTCATCCTCTGTTCTTAAGTGTTTTGTTTTCATCCCTTGAGGAACACAAAGAAAAATGAGTTTGTTTTTACTTGTAAGGCTTTACTCAGTTGCCAAATTCCGCCGAAGAGCTGGACTATGGGGACATATCAGGTAAGGGCTAGTTTCCAGGTTAAGCCACTGTGGTTCTCCAGTCTGTGTGTTTGCTCCCCACCTCGTTTGCATCCTGGCTGCTTCTTTAAAACACCTGGCAGCTCTGGTGGGGCAGCATCACCGCTGACCCGAGACGGAGGCCCGTCCCGGAGGGTGGCTGCCCCTTCCCCCTTCTCCCTCGCTGGGAGAGCAACATGGATCCCCACCCCACCCCGCGCATGCCCGTACTCGAGATTTGGGGCGGCGGGAGGACGGGGCGACAGCTCTCTGGCCTTCCGTTCAGGAGCTCCGTTGCTGGAGATGGTTTTCGGAACCCCGATTAGCAAACGGGTCGGCTGCTGTGCTGTAAAACCCTCCGGGGTGCCAGGCTGGGGTGTGGAAAGGGGGCGTCTCACAGGCAGCGTAGCACTGAGTGTGGGCTGCTGGCGGATTGATGTGGCCGGGTTGCCTGCGTGGGAAGAGGAGGTGACGGCAAGTACTTCACTGGGCACCAGCCTGTAAATCGATTATACTCCATCCTTTTGTACTTTATCGCAGAAGGTTGAACATTGGCCGGGGGGAAATCCAGGTCTTCCCATTTTACCTCGTTGTCTCCCGGCCCCTTGGTGCACATGGGGCTGGTTATTTCACACCCACAACAGCTCTCTGAGGCTGGCTGGGTGCTGTGGAGGAGGGGGCGGGAGTTGACCCAGGCCTGGCGCACTATCCAGTATCCCGCAGTGGTTCCGAGTTTATTTCCTAGTGGGAATTTGAGGAATCTAGTTCAGAATCGAGCCCTTTTCTGCCTGAACATCACGGTATGGGCAATGTGGATTTTTTTTTTTTCTCTTAATGTGTTGATTTCTGCAGAGCACAAAGGCTGCAACTGGTACAGCCCAACTCTTATACTGAACAACGTGTGTTTCCATTTCAGCATAAGAGAAATGTGCTAAGTGGGAAATCTTGTTTTTGAGTGAAGGGAAGGTAGGGAGTTCATGCTCTTTAATCATACAATGACCTGCAAATATACACAACCTGAACCCACACCAAGCTGGATCTGCCTGGACTGTACAGTCGGGTCACACGCAGCATCAAACAGGACGGATCTACCCCTGTTTTGTAACACCTGGTTGCCCATCCAGCTTTTATTGGCTTGATGGTTTTGCTCAGGAAATTCATTCCCGGTCCATGAAGGTTGTTCAGAAGATTCCTTCCCCAATTTCGGTCCCCCCCACTAGCAAGGGGAGGTCGGGTCGCTGCTGGTTTGGCTTTCCTGCTCCATGTCCACACTGGTGGAAGCCTCTGGTAGATGCTTGTTTTCCACAGCTTTCCTATTCTGACATTTCTGTCCCAGTTTGGGTGGAGAGGTAGAGAGAAGGGCGTTAAATTCATGCCTTCTTCCCAGCCCGCATTAATCTGGCAACCTGACAAAGCCAATCCCGCTTGCACAGGGGACGTGGTCTCATCGCATTCTCCACGCTTCAGCTAGGTGCATCCCCCGATTAAGATTTTCTTCCAGATACGCACGTTGTAGATCACAACACAATCAAAAGAGACCCGTGTAGCTCTTCCGTGTACTTTGATTAACTAATCAAAAACTGATTAGCACCTTTGTTCATGGGGGAAGCTGATTAATCAATTGCTATTGATTGTGAGCGTGGCTCTCTTCTGTGGCAAAGAGATGACTGGAGAAGCAGCCAATAAAAATTGAGCACCTGTCACAGTGATTAAATTTATTAAAACAAAATACATTATTTTTTATGAAGCTATCCTGAGATGGGTCACTGAAGGAGAACATATTGATTGAGGGGGATGAACTCCTTGAATTTCTCTCACTTAAATTAGAGACCGAATTCAATTATAATGCAAGACAAACAGGTTAACGCCGGCTTTAAATAGCCCATCAATAAATTAGAATAGGTGCAGTACACTTAATGCTAAGCTGGGATAATGAATAATATTGTCTGCTTCCAGTGCTCCTGGGTGTCTGTTTCAGCCTTTCTGGCCTGCCAGGGATGCCACCTTCCCTGTAGCTTCCCTGAAATGCTGGCAGCCCTTAGAAACCCGCGTGCCTCCTTAACTTGCGTGCCCTGTTACCAGCAATCAGAGTCACGTCCTAAATGCCATCCATGGCTCTCCCATGCTGACTTTCTGTCGGAGCCCCCATGGCTGCTTCTCCATTAAGCCTTCCTCTGAATTGCACGGGGAGGGACTGAAGGTTGACGTATTCCCCTAGCACTTAACGCCGGGCCAGCAAAATGGGCTCCACGTGCCCCTTCCCTCCGTGGGGATATCGGTGCCATCCCAACATTGGCCTAACGTGGAGGCTGCTGCCTTGTGTCTGCAGAGCGGCTTCTGCTGGGCCCCTCGGAAGCCTGCGGGAGGGCCGAGCACCCGGAGCGCTCGGCCAGCTCTTTCGTCTTAAGCAACCAGGAACAAGACGGGCAGTCCAGGCGCTTGGATGTCCAGGCCTGTGCACAGAGCTTCCTCACGGTGCCTCACCCCGCGGCATTTGGACATCTGCCATGCTCCTTCGCACGAGGCAAATGGTGCCGACCGGCTCGTGGCGGCAGCTTGGCTAGGTAGCCCTCCATGCCAAGCAGACCAGTGAGGCTGGGTGCTCCAAAGCTGTGCCGGCAAGGCTTTGCAAGACGTCTTCAGGAGAGGGGACTTGTGGCGGGGCGCCCTCGGGATTAACGTACAGCGGCACAATGAGCTGCTGCCAGAGAACTGGGGGCTGCCAGGACACTGCCTTCCTTGCCCAGCCTTGAGCGAGGCAACCGGACCCTTTTCCAGCGTGGCAAGACAGGGGACTGCTGCTGTGTAGAAACGGGGGCCCTGCACCAAGGCTCTGACTTCCTCTCCAGATCTCCCAAATTTCAAAATCAAAGCACCGTTTCTTTTGCAAGGCCCCTAGAGACTCCCAGTGGCTTTGGCGACATAAAGCGAAGCGTTTATAGATGCGTGCGGAAGTGTCTGCGTGCGTGGCAAAATCAACCTGGTTTTAAAAATTCATTTCCCCTTAGAAATGGAGGCGCTGTTAGAACTTCTGTAGGAGGGAGCCTTAAATCTAAATGTGCCAAAATTAACAGCCATGCTGAGCCTGCTCAGAAGAAATCAATCAGACCGTTTCTTTTATAGCGCAAATGTGCAGGGGAGAGCAAGTTGAGTCCTGTTGGAGTAGCAGGCCCCCCCCCTCCCCCAAATAGAGTGTTTAATACCTTGTCTACATAACTTAGAGAAAATAGTTAACTGAGGAGGAAAACAAGGCCCTCTGGAGCGAACGTGGTAAATCATCGCAGTAAAGCAACCTGTGTCTGCTGCTCCTTAAGTACTTTGCTGATATTGTGCCCCAGGTATTAAGAATCTAAGCAGTAACGCATCAAGCATGTGCGGCGGATCTGTGCCAGGCCGTGTGGAAGAGCAGGCGGGAAGGCTCTTCTTGCTGCTAGGAAGGGCTGCTCTTCTGGCTGTGCTTGACAGACGCATCCCCGCGCCTGCCCCACATCTCGCCCTCGTAAGGCCTGCTGGGATTGCATTCACCGGACCCCTTGAGCGCCCACTCGGCTGCCACGGGAGCAAGCCAGACAAGCACGCGGCATGCCCCGGTGCTTCTCGGCCAGACCCCTCACCGAGAGGAGGAGTGTTCCCCGGGCTCCTACTGCAGCGATACGCAGGAGACTTTGAGGACTCAGCTGCTTCTGGGGACAACAGTCCTCTGTCCCGAGAGCCAGAGGATGTTAAAGGCGACCGCTGCACTGAGGGCACATTTTCACCACAGAGAACACCAGATTAACTCAGTCACAGTCCCTGCTTTTTGTAACGGTTACTCCAGGCCTTTCCCCCATGAAGGGTGAGGTTGACCCTATTGGTTTGAGCTGATAGGAATCGAAGTCCACAGCCTCTGGGGGACTCCTTGTTGAGAAGGCCACTCGGCCACTACGACTACTGCAATTGCAACCACCGATATTCCTGGTCTGCTCGGATGTTGCAGGAGAAAAGGTGGGAGGGACACCGAGTTTTGGGACACGAAACCCAACTAAAGTAAAACAAGAAACATCCGTTAAAGCGGTAACCGTTTTCCGACACGAAACTGGAGCAACCCGCCTGCAACGAACACACCTGTACTACGGATGGATGTGTTTGGCCACTGTGCCGCAAAATGCCCCCCTCGGGGACAGCTGTGCGTGGACTGCCCCCCCGGCACCTGGAGCTCTGGCACTGCCTGACCCCACGGGCCTCCGCAGCAGCTCTCGGCAGGGCCCTCGCCCACCGTGGCCACCCCTGGAAGGCTCCTCGGAGGAGATGCCGGTGTGCTCCCATGTATATTAACATCTTAATGGAAAAGCTGTGCGTGTATATACGTTTACGGCTCTGTCTGACAAGAGGGAATTAAATGTCAGAAGGATTTGTAGCATCTGTAATTGAATTGGTGCTGAGAAAAGCAAATCTTAAGGAAGAATAACGCATCAGGATTAGCAAATAATGTGGTGCTTTGTCAGGGCCGCCGAGGCTGCCCCCCCCATACCCCACCGGCGACTTCCACCCCCTCCCTTCTCACTAAAGAGGCATTAACCAGGACGGCAGTTTTCCACTGACATCTATTTTTAGGGTCACATATTTGTTTTGAAAGCAAACAGCGATGGGTCCACACACGCCCCTGCACACCTGCCACTTCTCTGGCGTCGGTCTCTCGGGATTTTGCCTGCTGGCTGGTCCGTGCCGGTCCTACTTGCACAGCGTCCCTGCGCTGAACCAAAGAGGTGTGGCCATGAAATCTGTTGGGGGCTCGTTTTAATCCACTGTAATGTTTTCATGCAGGATTTCCACAACCTGGGAGCACATGCTCCCCACAGAAAAGCTGCAGCGCACCTATTTTTATGCAGCACACACACCATCAAGAGCGTTTTTGTGTGGCAGCCCCACAAGATTGCAGCACGAGGTTGTTGGCTTGTTTCGTTTCTCCTCCTTTTCTGAACTCACTTGAATATGAAAAGTCAAGTCTCTTCGTGGCATTTTCCGTTTCAGAGCTGCAGGAGAAACCGCATGCAATTTCCCCAGAGTTGTGCTCGCCCCTCACACATGGGCCTGCCCCCCAAAGTGCCCACAAGGGGGGAGGGGCTGAGGCACGGGGGGATTGCTTGTGTCGTCGTCCCCTCCCCACAATGCCCTCCCTCGCCCCTGACTCCGGAATTGCAACCTCGGAGCCCCAGCTGGCCTGGAAAAACCACACTGGCTCGGAGGGTGTGCCAAATTTGCAACACCAGCTCTGGTCAGGAAGCGCTTTTGGGGATTTTGAATTGTCCTGCGCACATGGTGGATGTGGCATGGACCCACCGTTGCCTAACCAGCCGTGGCACAAGGACAGGGCTCCCCAAAGCAGGAGCGTGCAGAAGACCTGAAGGTTGCCATGAGAGGCTATTTACGTTGATTAACGTGACCCTTTCGGTGGAATGACTCGGCCACCCGTGTGCAGGCAGGTTGTAGCTCCCATCCTGACGACCTAAACAGAAGCACGAGCCTGTTACCCTCAGAGGCAGAAGGGCGGCCTCGGCGGGCTCCCCAGTGCAGCGCTCCTTGTTTTGTGAGCACCAGGGGTCCTTGCACACAGCCGTTAATTTTTAATTAACATGTACACACAAAGATGGGATACTTAGCCATGCACAAAATAAAATCAACTCAGAGCTTGCACTTTGCAAAGCTGCTGTTTTCAGAGCAATAATTAAGAAAAATGGGAGTGCGGATCCCAGCGGAAGGGCGCAAATTTAATAAGCTTGCCCGGCCAAAAGTGCGTGGCAAATCGTAGACGGGCGTCTTTGGGAAGAGCTGGCTCTGAGCAGAGCCACTGCTGTGGGTTTAATTGCAAGTTGAGCAGCAGCCATGAGGACCTTGGTTGCAGAGAGCCGTGGACACAATATTTCCATCAGTACATGGCAGCCCAGATGCTCAGCTGGCAGGAACCCGTTCGACACCAGCGAGCTCGGCTTCTGCTCTGCCAGGCGCGCATGCACCGAGGTTCCGCTGCTGCTTCTGCAGAGGGCTCCCTTGGCCGGGAAGAATGCGCTTCAGCGCTTCCTGAGCAAGGTCTGGCGTGTTCTGGATCCAGCGGGAGGGGAGGAACCGTAGGTGGAGGTGACTTTTTGGACATTCGCTCTGGGATTGCCGGTCCTCAGCTGCTTGAGGAGGCCATTTATCGCAAGGAGCATGATCGTCTTCCTAGTTTAGGGATCGCTGTTTCCGTGTAGGAAGCCGGTACCCGGCTTCCTGCTCCACAGCCAGAGATGATGGAAGGATTCCTCGGCAGGGGGGTTGATCGTTGGTGGGTTGGTTTGCTCGTGGTGACCATTTGAGATTCGTCATGTGCAATGTCTCGCAGGCCAGCACCCATTCCCCAAGATGCAGTGTTTGAGCATCTCAAACATCTCGTCCACCAATTGCGTGGCAGCTGTGCAGTGATGGGCTCATTTCGCTCCGGGGGAAATCGGGATGCAGAGCCTGGCTCCTGCAGGTACGTCGCTGATGCAGTGGCCTCTGTGACACGCCAGCGCGATGCTCGCGGTTGTCTTGCATCAGCCGCGCCTGCAGGGAGGGCGTCGCACGTGCCTGGTGGATGTTGTGGAGGCCGCTCGAGTTGTGGAGCGCCAGGGTTCGGTGGCTTGCTGCCGCCGCTCACTGTGACCCATTTCTCCGTGCCCTGACATGAACCCAGATGCCACTCTTCCTGGGCTTAAAAGATGGTTTGGGAGGTGGTGGTGGAAGGGGGGGGGGCAGGTCTGAAGGGCTCTTCTCTTAATGGAAGCTGCTTTTAATTAAACTGCTTTTTACAGCAGGCTCGGTCACGAGTTATTTATTTGCATCCTTTGGTGCTTAATCTCGGAACAGAATTGGAAATATCAATAGAAGGCATAAATTCCAAGCTCCTGCTGAAAGCATTGTATCAAGTCTTACCTCCAAAAAGCACCATTACCTTTAGCTGTCACGGATCTGTACACTTGATCGATAAACTTCAAATATTATTAGAAGTGCAGACTTCAGAGATTGGCTCTGTTCTTTGGAGAGAGATTGAGATAAATCTTTCTTAAAAATGGACTGGAATTTGCACACTCGCTCTTCCTGGTGAAAAACATTTCTCTTAGGAGGCCGGGCAGCTGTAGGGGTGGGGGAGCAGGACGGATTTATTGGCTGTGTGCTTCTTGTAGTGAAAGATTTAAATGGTAAATCCTTCACATATGACTTCACAAATCATGTAAAGTTAAAGGAATTTTACCATTTCTGTTGCTGCTGTGCTTAAATTGTAAGGGATGGCCAGTAAATCATTTTAATGGAGGTGTCAGGGTGGAACTCAATAAAAAAGAGCTCGGTGACAATGGTTTAGCTTCCATTCCAAAATGTTAATGTATTAATCAACGAGAGAATAATTGTTTTTTACTACATTATAAATCTTAGTTGCCATTAGAACTGCAAAGAGGGCTGCGGTGGCCACATTCTTAAATTAAAATTGTTTACATTGCTATATATTAATTTTACACAGCCGTAGCTCATTCTGGGTTCATTCTGGAGTTTCTCCCCTGGATGGAAGTTATTCTTCTCTCGAAGGAAGGCTCCCCATGAGGGGGAGGAAGGGGAGGAGAGGCCCATGAAAGCAAATTAAGTGCACAGCAATTGTTAACTAAAGCAAGCAGGCCGCAGCAGGGGCAGCTTGTGGCCTTCCCTCCGGAAGGGGCTGGGGCTGGGGCGGGGCGGGGCGGGGCGGGCGGGTTCTGTTCCCCGCCGTGTCAGAGAAGGCGGGGAGGCTAGTGGCCTTGGGGTTTGAGAGCAGCATCCCTCTGCCCCTCCGCGTAGTCCGTGGCACGTGCTCAGCCAGGCAGAGCCTTTGAGGAGCGTGGGGTGGGTGGGGGCTCCCCTCCGGGATGCACATGTATTGGGACATGGCAGGTGTCTGGCGTTTAGGGATGCTGCATCCCCGCTTCCGTGTGCTTCGCTAACGCCCGTGCAACCCCCCGACTCGCCCCACCGCATTCGGTAGCGCCTTCGTGGCCGCTCGTAACGGGGACTGACCGGCAGCGGGTCGGTTCAGCGTTGGCCGAGGCTTGCCTGCTCCCGCTGCCTGAACGGATTTGGCCAGGGAGGCTGCTCATGGCCCCGAGCCGGCGGGCTGCCCGGGACGCGGCGGCACGAGCCACCCGGGTCCTAACGCCTCCTGTTTTCTGATTCCGGCAGATTCTCGAGCGGGCGAGGAAAGCGTCATCACCGCGGTGGACCACGCCGTGATCGGTGGGGTGGTGGCTGTCGTGGTCTTTGCGATGCTCTGTCTCCTTATCATTCTGGGACGATACTTTGCAAGACACAAAGGTAAATTGGCAGGACGAGGGGCATCGAGACAGACTGAGCGGGAGCAGAAGGGGTTCGCGCAGACCCCGTCCCCCATCCCATCCTGCTGAGCCGCTGTGTGCTCCGTCTTTCCCGCTGACACCATTTCCCGCCTGGGGTCCATCCAGAGGCATTCCCGCCGGTCAGGAGCCACTGAGGCAGCGGGCTGGCATTCCACCGTTCCTCGGCCAGCTGGAGCGGGCTGCTTGACGGTGGCGCAAAGGAAGGCATGTGGGGACGGGAATCGGGGCTCTCGGGCTCTATGATATGCTCAGCGAGCCCAGGAGCGGTCCCCACTAGGATGCCTCTTCTGTGGAAGGGCAGCACGCGTGGCCAGAGCATCTGTGCTGCCTCCTTTCCCCGGAACGAGGGGCCCCGCTCCTTGCTGAGGCGTCATCCTGGGCAGGGAGTGGCGAGGGGCTCCCCGTGCAGCTGATTCCAGGCCCTCTGCAGGGTGGTCGCACGCGGAAGAGAAGCGCCAGGCCACGATGCGTGGCCTTCCTAGCAGGTGCAGGCCTGCCTTAAAGGCGCTGAGATAGGGCTCCCCTCGACTGGGAAGCGTGTGGGCCTGGAGATCAGGCCTGCTTTGCCTCCTCCTCATTCTGGCCTGCCAATTCTTTGCAAGTGGGCTGTCCGAGCACCGGGGGCGCCTCATTCCATGCCGCATGCCCGCAGCTCCATCCCTGGCACCTGCCGGTTAAAGGCACCAGGTGACGGTACGGGACTGGCCAGACGGCCTGCAAGGAGAGGTTTCCTGTGGGCACGGTCTTCTGTTACACTCCGAGTGGCCCAAGAGGGAGGGCAGAGGCTGAGCAAAGAGGGCGGGCAGGACCAGGGTCGCCTCCTTACCTGGCTGCATGGGGCACTGGGAATGATGATGCGACAATTGCTCGGGGTGCATCCCTCCCCATCTCGGCCCCACGATGCTGGCTGCCCACCCCACCCCACCCGAGGCCTCATGACGTGGGTCCCACCACAGGGCCCACACGTGAGGTCACCCCGCTCTCGTTCTAGGCACATACTTCACTCACGAAGCCAAAGGAGCCGACGATGCGGCTGATGCAGACACCGCTATCATCAACGCAGAGGGAGGACAGAACAACTCCGAAGAGAAGAAAGAATACTTCATCTAGATCGCTCTTGGTTTCCATGAGGTGTCCAACCGTGGATGGTTACTCGCCCTGCGTAGAAGAAAAAGACGGTGATGCCGGAAGTCGCTACCAGCTTATGGCGTTCTTAATTTGTCCCTTTCTGGCTCGCTCTTTCTTTCCTTCTTCTTTCTTTCCTTCTTTCTTCCCTTCTTTCTTTTTTCTTCCAGTGCTATTTACTTTCCTTCTTGTTCCAAATGAACAGTTGACGAAGCGTGTGGGAGAGTCAAGGAGTCCCTTTTGTGACAGCGTTCTTTGTCAAGGACACTCTGCTGTTCGACACCTCAGTTTCTTTGGGTTTATAATTCTCTGGCCAAGTCCAACTTGGATTTAGTTTAGTTCCATCATTTGCAGAAAATTCTGTGCCTTGTTTTATTTCTTGTTTCATTGGAGGGCGGGATGGAGGGAGGGCGGGATGGAGAGTATATGGTTTGGTTTGGTTTTGTTTTACTCTTTTTTCCTAGCCTCTCTTGGAATTGCCTGCTGGGATCCCTTGAAAATAGATTTCTTTTTCTTTTAAGCATTTTATTTTTATTTTCTGAAAACTCCCGGGTTGTTTTTTGTTGTTGTTGTTTGAAACTGTGTCATCAGAGGAGAACCAGCACACCTTAGACTTCATTGTTTGAAATTCAGTGTATTCATAATCCATTCTACTCCCTTGTCATGAAAGCTTGGAAGAACAAACTTTTTAGGAGAATGGTTTGCAGCTGCCCTGGTTTACAAAGCAGCGAAGACGAGCAAGGAGGCGGAAACGTGGAAAACATGCTCTGCTTCTCGCGAGACGCAGAAGCATGGCGAGGTATCTGTGAACAAGACAGACGGCCCAGTCTGCGGTGACGTCGTGTCTTGGAGACTCCTCCGTGTAGGACACCCTCGTACCTCTGGGCAGTAGTTGGGCAGGGAAGGCCTCGGCCTTGTTCTCTCCCCAAATGGCCCTTGTCCTTTTGGGCAAGTGGCAAATTCGGGTTGTCACAGGAGGGAAGGCGGGGCGGGAGGAAGGAGGAAGGTCTGCTCTGATCATTTCTCTTCCAAGTGATCCCATCAGCTGCTCCCAATTGGCTTCACATCGCTGTAATTTGCTGGAAACTGAAAAATCTTTGTGATGTGGAAGGAATGTGAATCGGCTGACATAGTCCCCCCCCCCCACTTCTTAATATTATTATTTCTGTCTTGGTTGGTCCCTTCTTCTCTCTGGTACTTCGTTAAGGAGGGCACCAAGAGCAGCACTGTGATAGCAGCGCACGCGAGCTGCGCCGCGCAGGCACTCGTCCTGCTGAGCTCTCCAACCAGAGACGGTGTGAAATGTTTCATTCCTTTGGATTTGACTTGACAAAAGGCAGGAGGGGACAGAAGAGAAGCGGGCCTTGTTTCCATGCTGGACTGCTCTGCATCTCTGTTCTGGAAAGGTCAGAGCAGAGGTGGAAGACTCAGCGTGGAGGTTTTTCAGTTCCTTAATCCGAACTCTTAATGCTGAGTGTGCGTGAGCTCGTGGTATTCGTGTTTTATTTCCTCCTCTCCTTGGCTCTTTACCTTCCGAACAATTGTTGGCCTCCTTCCTCAGCCTTAAGAGCCATCTGCCAATAAATTACTGATCCTTGCATGATGGTGCCATGCTAAAGCGATAGCTAAAAATAAATCTACTTTATGAAAGTTACAGATCTGAAGGCTTGGCAGAAAGAGAGCCAACATTCAGGTGGATTGTCTGTCGTGTCCTTTTCTCTCCTGGGGAGGGAAACATGGGCATCTCATTCTTCGAAGGTTCAGTGGGAAGCGGAAAGGATCTGACATTTCCAAAGCATTTGGAAAGGAGAAAGAGGCATAATGTGAATTGGAATTATGATAAAGCTCGAGACAGGCATTCTCATTGGGAAGATGGGCTGACTCACTGGAAAGCACTTAAAGAATAATTAAGGATTTTGAATGATTTTTTATTTTTTTTGGCTGTCCTATTACTTGCAAAGATTTATTGTGCAGGTGAGGAGAATGATCATTGCTAAATGTCAGCATCTCGTTTGTTTCTTTTTAAAAAAAAATATTTATTTTTAAATTATTGGCAGAACCATTTAGATGCTACTTTCTGGTGATGGATCTGACCCACAGAGTTACAACACACCCTTGTACAGTTTCCCCCCTGTTCTTCTCCCATGCGACCACGAAAACGCAGTTGCCCCTTTCCTGCTCCAGCAAAGTTTTGTAACACGTGCATCTTGTTTCTAAGCCTTCTTTTTGACGTGAGACAACAAACCAACCACACCTGTTGGGCGAGGACGGTTGTGAAAGGAGTGCGGGGAAGGGGGCTTTTTCTACACACGGATCACGAAAACGGCATCCTGTTTCCTGAGCAGCTCATCTTTGTTTTGAAAAGTGTGCAGTAGTGCAGTGTTCCCAATGTAATTTTGACTTAATAATGTTGACATGTCTCAGGTTCATGTGTTTTGACTGGTGTTTTCCGTCTCAGGTAGATTGCAAATCTTTTGGCCCCACGCATTGGCAGAGAACACAACGGGCAACTACAGGAAATTATGGGTTTTAGTTGTATACCGAGTTGAAAGGATTTTTGTTCCTGCAAGTAAACAGTGCACTGTTTGAAATGTATTGTTAGGTATTGATTTGTACAGGTTTAGATCACAAGGGTTTTGTTAAGAGTGCAGGAAGAACAAACTTGTTTCTTGGGGCTTTGCGGTTTGTTTCGGTTCGGTTCGGTTTTTTACAAAACAAGAGAGGAAGGTTGACGAGGAAAAGGGAGGATGTGTCGTTGACGCCAAATGAGCTTGTTCTTGACTCACCTTCAGCCCTTTCTACGTTTGCCCCCTTAGGCCGATTCTGTTCCAGGTGCCCACGGACGATGTTGCAGTGTAAGAAATGCATATCCATACCTTTCCATTCACATTTTGTATTGGTTCATGTATACCATTTTTACAAAGAAAAAGAAGTACTATAAAGTATCTGTCTTCTTAATAAAAACAAATTAATGTTACAAAACTACTTTGCGGTCTCACATTGCACTCCTTTGCCCCGGGGGTGTCCTTGGGAGAGGGCGAGGGCGAGGCGAGGCGAGTTGTGGAGGGCCACCTTGGGTCCCAGGTGTGGTCTCTCTTGGGGGTCCTGGCCCCTGTGGGCCCCAGAGCAGCCATGGGTGGTCCAGAAGGCCCCGCTGGACTGACATGGCCTGCCTGGAGACGACTCTTCTGGTCCTGTGAGGCCCACCACGTGCCCACGCAGGGGTTCCTTGTCCTGTAGGCCCACCAGGCAACCTGGAAGGCCCAACACTGCCCACCTGGCCTTCAGCAGTCACCGTGGGTGCTGCCATTTGGCAGAGCGATGAGAAACCGTGGTCGACACGCTGGCTTGGGCCCCCAGCCCGCACACAAACCAAGCTTCTCTGTGACCCTCTTTCCAGCAGTTGCTTCAGGCAGCTGTGGGGCTCTGAACCCCAGTGGCTGAATGGGTTCTCTCTCCCACAGGGTTGCTCATTCACGGCCATGACTCTTGCCCACCAGTTCTGTCATCAAGGTCGACACGAGGAGTCTGGCCAGAAGGGAACTGCCTCTAAATGACGGGCTTGCTGAACGGCGTTTTGTTTGTTCTTCCTTGGTTGAGTGTGTAGTATTTTTAAAGCCTCCTCTCTTCCTGCTGAATTATTTGTGAAGAATCGCTCTTCATTGTGGCTGTTAGGGGAGATTTCCCCCTGAAGTCCCCGTGGCTGCCTTGCCTTATTTGGAAAGAAGATAAAAAGACCCCCGTTTCCTCCTGGGCAGGCAACGGAGTTATTAGTTTTTCACTTTTGTTTTTGGCTGCTGACATTTCCCCGTACATTGGCAGGTGGCCCTAAGGTGCTGTGTGGGCTCTAATTGATGCCATTGTTCACCGTCTGGTGGAAGAGGCTCTGCAGAAGAGGTTCATTTCCTTGGAGAAACCTTGCACTTGCACTTTCCTCCGGAACACCTCCGACACAACACAGCTGTTCTTCTCAGCCTCTTTAAAAGCCAAGTCCCCGTAAATACTTTTAGCGTCACGTTGCAAGTGGAAGAGGAAGGGGCCAAGACGGGCCTGCCTGCCCGTCAGGAGTTTGCCTCCCAGCTGGCCAAAACCTGGCACTTCTCTCTTTTGGGTGACCCATGGCCTCTGCAAAGAGGAGCAGGGAACGGGTGCCGGTTTGCTGGCTGGCAGATGTCCTTCTCCTGAAGCAACCGGAGTGATTTTCTGGGCTGCTTTTGGCCCTGTGTTTCTGCTAAGCCTCTTCCCTCATGGCATCCCCTTCTTTGCCCTTCATCGTTTTGCCTGCAGGGGGAGGGCAGGTTGGTCCGGCACCAAGCCCGGTCTGACTTCTTTCCCAGATCTAGATAAAATTGAGAGCAGAGCCAACTCGGCCTGCCTCCTGGACCATTCCTGCAAAAATGGCCAGTGTTCCGGCTAACCCTATTGCTTGGAGCTCTTCCAGTTGCGCTCCAAGTGTAAGAATAGCCCTCTTGGGTCCTTCCTTCCCAGCATCCCGTCTATGCTGGATCCCAGATCAAGGTCTTGGAAGTAGCCGGCTCCATCTCAGCTGCTCAGTTCCTCTCCGCTGCCCCTGGGTGTGCTCTAGGGCCATTTTAAGACTGGAGTCTGCCTCCTTTGGACCTGTTAGACTGCCCCTGTCAGAAGGCATGACTCCTTCAGGCAAACTGGGAGAGCCTTTCCCTAGCATTGGTGCCCCAAGAGTTTGTCCCCTGCATGGAACTGGATAGCCCATCACACGCTGGAGCGTCGGCTTTCTCCAGCTGAACAAAGCTCACTGAATTTCACATTTGCAAATGACAGACAGAACCATGGAAATAAGGCAGGCGTGGTGGTCTGAGTAAGCAGGAGATTGTCTCCTGTTCAGAACAATCTGGTGCAGAGTCATAACGTCGGCGCTCTGGACGCCCTTCCTGCGGAAACTGCTCCCATTCGCGGCTTATTCCATTGGCCCCACATGCCCGCAAGGGGAATGGCGTGTTGTGGGGGGGGGGGGGTGTACTCCGTGAAGCACACAGATGTGCAAGGGGAGGAAAAAAGCACAGCATGGATTCATCGGTTGCATTCTGTGTCCTTGGATTTCCCTGGCAGTTCCCTGGAGAAAGCGCAGCAATCCGAGTGACCTTATGGCGAAGCGTCTCCAGGTGATGGTAGACTGCGAATTGGGACGGCTTCCTGATCAAGATTACGCTCCTGCTGGGATCACGGTGGACGAGCTGGCTTGGGATGCAGCTCACCATATCAATTATATTCTCCAGCTCAAGTTCGTTAGACCAAGCCAGGAGCTGGAAATGAGGGTGGCATGTCCTTGTGCGGGAGCTGCACGTGCATATGCAAGATCTTTACTGCTTCTAATCGGGGACCAACATCGTTCTGATGGCTGGTTGTTTTTCATGGGCTTAGCTATGAAAGGACAATTCGCCCCATGTCGGTACCTAATCCTCAGAGTCGTGGGGTTGCCACTGGGAAAGCAAGAGTGTCGCGATTGGCGGGGCAGGGGATCAAAGCCAGCTGCCGCTCGCTCGCTAGAACTTGTCTGCCGCCTCCTTAACATGCACAGCGCCTCCCTGCCTCATATTCCCAACCTGATAGCCTTAAATCTTCCTTAAGTGATATCTTCTCAGGTTAATTAATCTCCAGGCTGAAACTTGCTGTGAGCAGCAGGCAGTCTGTCCCAAAGTCAGTGATGTTACGATTGCATCTCCTAATACTGTTTATCCTGCATTAGTGTTTACTTAAGGAGAAAATTGATCTGTAATTGATATTTCAATCTTCCAGAGCTGACGTTGGGGAAGGCTTAAAAGCAACCTTCAGGAGGAGGTAGAACTTTCAAATCCAGGATTCAGGCAGGGAATACTTGCATCTGTGTTCTCCCCCTTCGCCTGCCCTCACAAGCTGCAGAATAAACTTTGAGGAGGGTTTGCTTTGTGTTGGTTCTGCGTGTGGCTGGATGGGTTTAGACCTGTTCTTAGAAGAGGGAGAGTGCTTGGACACAGCTAGTATGTCCGGAGGGGTGTCTGAGTTGCTGTGCTCCAAGATCTGTATGCCACGGAATGACAGTCGGTGGGAAAAGGTCCAGTGCATTCGTGTCCTGGTTGTAGAGTTCCAGGGCCATCTGGCTGGCCTGTCTGTGAAGCAGGACACACGGCTGCAAGGACCTTTGGATCTGATCCAGCAAGGTGGCTCCCAACGCTCCATCTCCAGCTTTTCCCACTGCCATTGCCCATCTTTCCTGATCTGCTTCGCCGAAAGGGGTGCAAGATCAGTGTTCCTGTGCTACACCCAAAAAGTTGGATCGCACCTCCAGAAGACGGATGGCAGGGATAGCTGTAGCGCTCTCTCGGAGATGAAATGAGCAAGGACTTTCACATCCCCAGAAGGAACAATGAGAAGGTTGGGAAAATTGGCTGAATGCAAATTGCCTCTCATCCGGACATTCTGCCCTGCTTGGCAGAATGGCTTCCACGGAAAATCTTCCCTTCCCCAAACCCGCAACGTGCCCAAGTGTATTCTGTTGATACCACTCAAATCCAGACCATGTTGTTCTTTGGCAGAACCGTGCGGTATTTTCACTCCGACTGTCGTTTCCAAGAAACACCTGAAGTTTATGCGGCTGCCAGCGCAGAACAAACAGAACGGTAACCTAATCTGCCTGCAAAGTATCTTCTTTGGATGATCCCCAGCAGGGCTGTGTAATTCCATTAAAGCATCCCCACAGATCGCACACAGACACACACACACACAGAATCTTCTCCTTTTCTTGGAACGTACGATGAGCACCCATCTGGTCCAGCATTCTGTCCACGCTGGCCAGCCAGATGCCCCACTGGGAATCCCACTTGTAGGGCAGGCCTGCAGCATCCCCCACGACCCGTACTTCTCAGGAACTGGTGTCCTGGCAGCCTCAGTCCCAGAGGCAACGGGGAGCCCCTGGGACAACACAGTCCTGGAAGCCTTCCCCAAGGATTTAGCCCCTCTCCTCTCAAAGCTCTCCCACTTGGGGGTCACCAGGACATCAGCTTCACGGGGTGATCCCGTTTGGGGTCTGGCAGGTTTGCATCGAGCTGCCCAGCACAGCCCCAGGGCCCCTTCAGGGTCAGCACATCTGGCTCCACCCTCTGGCGAAACTCCCGCCGCTTGCATTTCAAAAGCGATTGTCCAAGAAGCTTAAATCCGTCATTCCAGGATGCCTGGGTCCATCAGGGGAAGGGGGCCTGGTGGCCGCTTGTGGAAAAGGACCGTTCCTTGCCCTTCATCCTGGGGGCTGTGGGGCAAAGGGGCTGCAGACCGCAGAGGGGTGTGCGGGGGGCGGGGATTGTCACAAGAGCAAACAAACATGCCTCTCCTGCCACTCAGAGAAAAAGGATGACTCATTCCTCTGGTCGAGGCTGAATTCCCAGGCTGTAGGCTGCAAAGACACAAATGCACCCGGTGGGAGTTCCACCCACCTTGGCTGGGCTGTTCACACCCTCTGTTTTGACAGACCTGGCAATGAGGCTGGTCTGCCTCCCCTCCCCTCCCCTCCCCACGCAGTCCAGCACAGGGACTTTGTGCATAAACAGCCTGCTCCTTTGTGTACGGCATTGTGTCTTCCACAAAGGCACCACGGTGTGTGCTGTACTGTGGAGGAGGCGTCCTCTGCTTCCTGCTGCTCCCCCTCCCCACAAGCTCGGCCCCCGAGGCTCGGATTGCCTGCTGTACCAAAACTGCCACCCGCCTGCCAGAGCCCTGAGCTTTGGTTCGTACAGCTGTGCTTCCAGCCATTGTCCCGACACTTTTCAGCTACCCCGGCTTCCTGACTTGGCACTGGCGAAGCGGCCACAGGCCGTGGCTTCCTCCTCGCAAGACAAGCCAGGGATCTAATGGGGAAAGTGCGCACAGAACAGCTCTCTGCTCCTAAGCCACCTCTCACTATCCACTATGCAAAGCCGGAGCTGGCGCAGTCGCTGCCCCGGAGTTCGCATTAACGACTCTGTTGAGCATGGCTCTTGCAGGGGGGAACCAGAAGCACGACGGCGCATTGGTGATCTATTTATGGACTTTGCTTGGGTGCTCAAGCTGCGCCGTCCCTTCCCCTTCGCCAGCCTTTCTTGCTGAGGATAAATTACAGGCTGGCTTACCTTTCTGGAAATGCTGGGCCTTGAATCGTGGCCAGGACGTTGGCCTGGCTTCCCAGATGAACGTCTCTGAGCCTTTATTCCTGGCACTTCTGTCCTCGGCGCCATCTGTTTCATGCTGTTTGGAGGGAGAACCCAAAGAGCTTGCCACAAGGACGACTGCGTGGGCGGCAAGGAGGCTGTGTGGAAGACTCGAGGAGAAGGTCCGGCAGCACCATTTTGAAAAATGACTGCTGTTTAAAGCCAGTGCGCACACGCTCTCGCTCTCGCTTTCTCTGCATGTTTCTATGTGAAACCCAAGCATTGGGACAATCTTGCAATAGGTGTGCTAAACGGAGTGTTCGCTGTTCCAGCCATGGGTCAATCACATTAGATGGAGAAATCCATAGCCAAGAATCACTGAAGAAACAAAAGGGAACACACGTCTTTCAGCTATCCTATTTCCAGGGCCTCTTTCTAACATTTGGTGATTTCTTTCCTCAGGTCTGGAGCACAGAAGGATATTTCTAGGCCTCGTTACGTGGAAGCATATGATCTTTGCTTTAAAATGCATTGTTTGCAGTAAGTTGAGCACTTCTAAAAGAATAAGTAATTTGCTCCTAATTGTGCAATTATTTTATTATGCTAGTAATAGAATCCTTGGAATCTTAACTGCATCTAGTGAGGAATGACTTTAATTTACTAAATGATTTTGCCTCACATAATTACTGCCTTGACTTTTCTGCAAACTTGATATTGCTAAAAGTCAAGGCTTCCATCTCTGGTGCCATATGAAGTAATTGTGCAATTAGTGATAAATGTTGCTTTGACTTGTGGCACGTTTCAAAAAAAGAGAGAGGAGAAAAAAAGAAAGGCAGGCCATAATTTTTAATGTGCAAGTCAGAGATGTCATTGAAAGAAGTCAAGAAGGAATGTCACTTCCAAAGCTCTGATCTGAGATAATTCATCAAGTTAGCAAGGAGAGAGCCAGATAAACCAGCTTTCTCAGGTACGGCTTCCAGCGTCTGGCCTGAGTTGCTCCAGAAGCCAGCACTCCCCACCCCCCCGCCCCGCCGACATGCACACTGTGCACCTTCCGGCCTTCAGGAAGCATCCAACAGACAACACCAACCACACTGCGGAAGCTGCAGCGGCTCGTTTCTCGCTCTGTCCTCTTTCCAATGTGATTCTCCTGCAGGTTAGGATGGAGAAACATCTTGGCCTCCAGATGTTGTCGGACTCAGAGTCTCATCATCCACGACCATGGCGCACGCCAGCTTGAGTTGCTGGCAATTCAGCAGGTCTCCAGATCCTGCCATCGATCACCCTGTGAGCTTAAAGAAGCCTCCATCAGGCAACCGTGGGACGCAACTCCTTCCTAGGTATCGCACGACGCCTGTGAAGTCAGTAGCCCAGAGGGACAGAGAGCAGAACAACTTGCTTCGCTCTGCCCCAGAGATGTCCGCCAGCTGCCCATGATGGGAATTGTACCGCCGCCCCAGTGACGTGTCAGGAAATGCTCGGTGCAGTAACCGCTGTTGGTTCTCCATGGTATACGCCTCCACATACGTCTGTAATCTAGCCGCAAGAGGCAGAGACATTCTGCCCACCTCAACCCTCCGATATTTTGCTAGCACACTTACAGTTAGGTTTTGCATGTGCATCATGTTGCTCAACCCGGTTCTGAAGTCACGAACAAAAGCCATAATGCCCGGTTCCTCCAAGGCCGTAGTTTGAGCTTCAGTGACTAGAAGCTCACCTCTGAAAATGATTCTTGACTTGCCTTCTGCTGTTGAATGTGACAGAACATTGCCTTGGATCACTGGATCACACTGGTAGAAAAGCTAAATGCAAGATCTCGCTGGGCATCTTTAAAGGCACAATGCTATGTGTTGGGCAGGAAAAGTCCCATAACTTCCAGCTGCCTTGGCTGGGACATGCTGGGAACTGTAGGTCCTTTTCTGTCCAAACAGGCAAAGAACGACACCCTCAGCTGATCCTGGCTGCAATGGCACAGGGGAATCAGCAGTGTTGATCTGACCGAATCTTCTGGAGGCCACTGCCTGGGAAGCATGAGCTGCTGGAAGTCCAGGCCCAGAGCTTTGGATGAACAGCTTTTGTCAGCTTATGGCATTCCTACCCTGGGGCTGACAGAAAACGTTCAGTAAACATACGTATCCCCAAGAAAGGAGATGCAGTGGGGCGCAGCAACATTTCCCATGCAAGCAACATGCCACAAAGAGTTTGGAACGGAATGGTTTCCTATGTGCAATGGTGTCAGACAAGGGTGTGTTTAACCAGCCTATCTGTCCAGAGTGTACAAAGAGCACCAGGAAAGCTGGATTAGGATCAGAGGAAGGAGGAGTGAGGCCTCATGGAAGATGCACAGTAATTTAAATGATCTTCGAGTGGAGGAACATTTTGCTGGGGACCAAGTCCAAGGCCATCCACCTTGTGGTATCCTGGATCACCATCTGTGGATGTGGAAGCTGGACAGTGAAAGAAGCTGAAAGGAAAAACACTGATCCGTTCCAACCATGGAGCTGCTGGAGAGCTTTGTGAACACGCTGGACCAGCAGAAAGGTGAGCAAGCAGGCCCGAGATCCAATCAAGCGGGAACTTTCCCTCAACGCAAACATGGCAAAATGAGGCTGTCACGCTTTGGGCACTTCATGAGAAGGCAAGGCTCCCTGGAGAAGAAAATCGTACTAGGGAAGGTCAAAGGCAGGAGAAGAGAAAGGCCAGCTATGAGGTGGATCAGCTCCCTAATGAAGCCGCAGCCTTGAGCTTGCAAGAGCTGAGCAGGGCCGTCCAGGGGCCCCTTCTGGGGAGATGTTACTGGGGGGAATTTTGCATGCACAGGGCACTCTCTAATATCCACTGATGTGCGTGTTGCTTGAAATTATCTCCCTGTTTCCTGGAAGCAAATGCATGGTTGCCACAAGTGGATTCGCCCTGCCCTTTGCACAGCTACAAGACTGATTCTGCGGTGCTGGAAGGATAAACATTCAGTTCCCGTAACGTAATGGATGGGGGACCTTGCGGTGCTTTCATCATTCGAACGGATGGCCAACACTGCCAAAGGACATGCATAACTCCGAGAAAGCCGTATTTCATATGTATGTGCATTTCATATGTATGCACTAACACTGTTATATGAAAAATTAGATAGCGCATAATCTCTTTGCTTTTGGTATACTAAAGGAATACAGTACCTTTAATTTGCTTTAAAAGCAAAGCAATCCATAAATGTATACAATGTGGCAGATTCCTCTGTCACACACACACACATGCACACACATGCACATGTGCATGCGCAGACACACACACACACACACACACACACTCCCTTTATGTGATAAAAGAGTTTATCCAAGGGCACCATGCCTTCAAAGGATGTAAATTGTTTCCTTTTTTTCTAAATGGAAGCACTCTGTTAAAAGCCTGTAAAAAAAATAAGGTGGGTTATCCTCTGGGGCCGGCTTTTCTCCCCCCCCCCCCCCCCCGCTGTAAGATTTTTTTAGATGCCAAGCCTGGCTTTGACCAAAGGATCCCAAAGGCAATCCTTTAACTGGAAGGATCTGTTTTGTTTTAGGACTGCTGGTTTTCCTCCACCTCTCACCCTACAACCATTCATAAGGGTTGGATCTGGTCCCATTGGCGTTTGAGCTATCTCCCACTTCTGGCCCATTCCTCATTGTCCAACAGTATCTTCTGCCTTTTCCATATAATTTACATGAAATATGTATTTCAGCTTCTGAAACGTTCTGTTTCTTGGTCACATGTCCTGTTATTTTGAACACTAGAAGGCTGGTCGGTTGGTCTGTCTGTCAGTCAGTCTGTCTGTCTCCTGATCTTGCCAAACCCGCTTCTCCCTACCATTGAGAAGGAAAAATGCATTGCTGTGGCAGGAAAGAAGAGGGAGCTGGTCACCATGGGAGTAAGTGGTGACGGACTGATCCTACATGTAGTATTTATGGTACAGCCGCTCCATGCGAGTTGTCCTTTCGACCTTGGGAGTAAGCAAAGCAATTCAGTGCAGCGCAGTGCAGCATCGGGACAAGACTGTGAGCTGTTTCCAGTTCACTAACAGTTAAGAAAAGAATTGCTTCTCTTCTGCATGTTCTGCTCTCCTAATCTTCTTCTGACAAAACTTCCACCTTCTGGAGGTTGAATCTCAGCCAACAAAACAAAACCCAGAGAAATGCTTCTGATCTTTGAAGCTTTGAGTTAATATTTTAATACCTGACAAATTTCAGAGTTGATGGGTTAGGAAGAGCACCCTTGTCTGGGTAAAAAATGAAAAAATAAAAACAAGCAGAGATGTCAGTCCTATACACAGGTATTTACGCTTTTGCATGAGGTTGCACTGTAGAATAAGCATTCTGGCTCAAACTCGTCTGATTTGATTGATCTTCAGCCAAACTTGAAGCTCATTTCCTCAGGTTCTGTCACCAGGTTGTTTTCCTCCAAAAGTGCAAATTCTTCTCTTCCAGCCCAACCCCATTTTTTGGTTCTTTTCTTCAAGTAGACCGTTGTTCTTGTGGTTGATGGATGAAAAGTCTGTGGAAGGGAAAACAGAAGCAGGGCCAGTGCAAACATGAGAACAGATGGTACTGGCTCAATGGATTTCAAGTGTTCTGATGCTGCATCCAGAAGCAAATTCAGGGATAACAAACTCTGTGTTGTACTCCAGAGTCCGATGCCCTTTGGGTTTTCAGTAAGTGCTGCTTATGGAGTCCATCCTGTCCAGGATGATCTGAAGACCAACTGGTTCCACCTGATGCTCAGCACATCTAGAATGAGGTTTGAGGTGCACAGGACTGTAGGTGCACGAGAATTTCCATTCAGCAGCACCAAACATGGTCTTCAAAAATTCTGACAAATGCTTTGTGTTTGCAGCATGTGCCCTTGAGAAGCCACCACTTCTTCGCCGTGGCCTCTGTGCATCACACACATGGGTGCTGCGCCTGCGCAGTGCCTCTGGCCGGAGATTGCAAGCTAACGGTTTTTTTAGGCGGGAAAGCTCCGCTCCCCTCCCCCCTAGACCTATAAAAGAGTGGAGCGTCCACCATTTTGTTCAGTCTTTGCGACCGCCGTTCACTGTGCCTCGTGCCGCTTCGCTCTCGCTCTGACTATCTGTTGGTTAGCTCTTCGAGATTCTCCCAGTTTTTTGCCCTCGTTTCCTCGTTGCTGTTCATATAGTTCTTCTTCTTATTGTTGATTCTGTCTTGTTCTTTCTTTCTTTTCTATAAAAAAAAAACAAAACAAAAAATATATACTTACCCTCTGCACTATCTTCTTTCTCTTCCTTTCTAACGATGGCGCAGCGGGCGGCCTTCCGCAAGTGCGCGGAGTGTGGGTCGAAGATGTCGCCTACCGACCCACACAAACTATGCCTCCTCTGTCTCGGTGAGGGGCATAGAACGGATAAGTGCGCACATTGCTTGGCGTTTTCCAAACAAGCCAGGAAAAACCGAGAAAACCGCCTTCGCAGGCTGTTATGGGATCGGGCTCTCATGCAGTCCTACCCCGTGGTGACTGCTGCAAAATCGGCCCCTCCTTCTGTGGCCCAGCAATGGCGTCCTTCGGACGAAGGCGCCTCATCGGTGATGGCTCCTCCCGCTTCTCCTAAGAAAAAGTCGGAGAAACGGAAACATTCTGACTCCTCGAAGTCGAGCAGCCACAAGAAGGCCAAAAAAGATAAGCCTCAAAAGCCTTCTAAGCGCCCGAAGGAATCCGAGCGCCCACGGCACCGAGATTCGGGTTCATCAGCGCCATCGGTACCGGGTCCTACTTCGGTACCGACACCACCCGACGCTGTACTTCAGGAGGCCATGAGGGTTACCCTGCAAGGGTCCCCTAGACGTGTAATTGACCGTCCTCCCGATCCACTTCCTACCCTTCTGAGGGATTCTATCTCGGACGGAGAAATACGGGACTCCCCTCCACAGGTGAGATCCCCTACACCGATGCCTTCTGCTGCAGTGGATGTAGTCTTATCTCCACCTCGAGGCCGTCGGAGTAGGTCTACTGAGAGACCGATAGACAGCTGGTACCGACAACTGTATCAGCATTGGCCTGAACCCTATTCGGTGGGGTACTACCCGGCCCCTCGGGGTCGCTCTTTACCTCCTCGGGACCGTTCTCGTCCCAGGGACCCGAGACGGGATTCACCGGTACCGTCCAGGCATGACAGCAGCCGCTCTCAGTCACCACCTGAATCCTCATCATCGGCCCAACCATACTACATGGCCGATTCCGATGATTCTGAAATCGACTCGACCTCTCCCGAGGCCATTATTACCACCCAGGACCCAGCCTCGCCGGATGAGTCCCATGGCTCATTCGCAGACCTGATGGGTAGGCTGGTTCAGGCTCTAGAAATCGACGCTGTCCAACGTCCGGGGCCGTCGTCGGACAGGATTTACAACATCGTTCGGGGAGAACAGTCTACATCCATCGTTCTCCCCCTCATAACAACTCTCAAGCAGGCTATGACCCAACCTTGGGACCTGGCCTCCCACCCCCAACCTACATCGAGGAGGTATGAGACGATGTATCGGGTTCGAGAGGAGGACATCCCCTTCCTCCTCAAACACCCGAAACCGAACTCGATCATCTTCGAATCCTCCCAGGGTAGGGAGGCCAGAGGCCATACCGCGCCACGTGACAAAGAGGGGAGGAAGATTGACTCTCTTGCCCGCAGAGTCTACGCGGCGGCAGGACTGGGGCTCTGCATCTCCAATTACGAGGCGACGTTGGCGCGTTATCAATACTTCTTAATGCAGCGCCTCCACAACGTCGCCTCGACCCTACCGGACCACCAGGGAGATGTGGCCAAGGTTCTGCTAAAGGAGGCCATGCAAGTGGCCATTCAACAGTTGTCCACGGCACGTCATCACATGGACACGAATTCGAGGGCCCTCGTCGGTGCCGTGTCCCTTCGGAGGCACGCTTGGCTTCGGAACTGCCACTTCCCAGATGAAACCAAGCGTCGCATCGAGGGCATGCCCTTCGATGGGTCCAGGCTGTTCCACTCCAGGACTGACCATAAATTGAAGAAGCTGCATGAGTCCCGTATGACAGCGCGCCGGATGGAGCTCCCACCCCAGACCCGGCGTAAGTGGCAGTGGAACCGCCCTACTTATAGACAGTCTTTCCAGGCTAGGCAGCAGCCCCAGCAGAGACAACAACACCAACAGCGTCGCCGTCAGCAGCCTCAACAGCAGTACCAGCAGGCCCGGCGCCGATTTGATATGGATAGGCGCCAACGCTGACGGGACGGGCGAACCTCTCCGCTTTCCTCTCCAACTCCCACCCCCCTCTCAAGTGAGGGTCGGCTGCGAAGCCGGCTCCCCATTTGGGAGTCCATTACATCTGATAAGTGGGTGTTGTCCATCATTCAGCATGGCTATAGGATTGAATTCGATGCCGTCCCTCCATCGAGCCCGATAAAGTTTACATCATGTTCGCCGGTTTTGCTCGACGAGATACAACTTTTTCGTCTCTGGGGGGCCCCGGACGTGGACTTGTTCGCTACCCAGCACAACAGGGTATGCAACCTTTTCTGTTCGAGGGCAGGGATCGGCATCGGATCCCTAGGGGACGCCTTCATGATTTCTTGGAACCGTCTCCACGTCTATGCCTTCCCACCGATTCCACTGATAATGAAAGTTGTAGCGAAGATAACCTGCGACACTCCATTGGGAATCCTAATCACCCCTTGGTGGCCACGCCAACCCTGGTTCGCCATGCTTCTATCTATTTCCCGCGGAGAATTCCGTCGCCTTCCACTGCTTCCGGATCTCATAACTCAGCAGGAGGGAACAGTACGCCATCCAGACCTGCTCACGCTGAATCTGACGGCCTGGCGGATTCGATAGCTCCTGTGTCCTCATCAGTACCGTCAGCACCTTTGTCTTTACCGGCCTCAACTACCTCTTCGGCGTCGGTCCGTAATTTGTCGAATCCGACAGACTTGGATCCGTCCATCCAGTTTATCCTGGATTCATCATTGAAGCCTTCCACACGAAGGTCTTATTCAGCCAAATGGAATCGTTTTTCCACCTCTGCCAATTCCCACTCTTTCTCTCCACTGGAATCATCTGTACCCCAGATCCTGCAATTTCTGCTAGAACTTCATCGCTCTGGGCTTAAGCCATCTTCGATTAAGGTTTACACCGCGGCGATTTCCCACCATCGAGGGATGATTGAGGGACTTCCGGTATTCTCTCAACCGCTCATTAAAAGATTTCTTAAAGGACTTCACAATATCACTCCTGTCATAAGACCACTGATGCCGACTTGGAGTCTCTCGGTAGTTCTTCAGGCCTTGACTAGAGCCCCATTTGAACCTTTGGCTACAATTGACCTCAGACTGGTGTCTTGGAAGACTGCATTTCTGGTGGCAGTCACCTCAGCGAGGAGAGCTAGCGAGCTCTGTGCGCTTCGTATCGACCCACCATACTTGAAATTTCACAAGGAGAAAGTTGTCTTGAGGCTTGACCCTGCCTTTCTACCGAAAGTTTCAACTTCTTTCCATTTGGGACAAGACATCGTTCTGCCAGCCTTTTTTCCGTCGCCTACAACCCCTCTTGAGCGATCACTGCATTCTCTTGATGTTCGGCGTTCCCTGGCCTTCTATCAATCCAGAACAGAATCCATTCGGCATACGAACAGACTTTTTGTTAAATATTCCACAGTGAATCAGGGAACCCCTGTTTCTTCACAGCAATTAGCGAAATGGATAGTAAATACTATCACTTTGTCATATCAACTCGCCAAACTCGATTTGCCTGTGGCTTCTTGAAGCCACTCGACCCGGGCAGTTGCTGCTTCTTCTGCATTCGCGTCAGGGGTGTCCCTCGAGGACATCTGTAAGGCTGCTACGTGGGCGACTCCTTGCACCTTGCAAGACATTACCGCCTTGATGTCCGAGCCAGACGAGACTGCTCCTTTGGAAGAGCTGTTCTTTCATCGGTCTTGCAGTAAGGACACCTTTCCCACCTCCTTTCTGGTAAGCTTGGTATTCTACCCATGTGTGTGATGCACAGAGGCCACGACGAAGAAAGGTAGGTTGCTCACCTGTAACCGATGTTCTTTGAGTGGCCATCTGTGCAGTCACACAACCCGCCCGCCGGCCCCACTCGGTGTCGGTAGGTGGAGCTTGTCGGTACCGATGTATATTTTTTGTTGTCGGTACCGACCTTTTTTTCATCTGTTCACCAGGTTAACTTCTTGCCAGGGAGCGTACGTTCGGTCGCAATAGACTGAACAAAATGGCGGACGCTCCGCTCTTTTATAGGTCTAGGGGGGAGGGGAGCGGAGCTTTCCCGCCTAAAAAACCCGTTAGCTTGCAATCTCCGGCCAGAGGCACTGCGCAGGCGCAGCACCCATGTGTGTGACTGCACAGATGGCCACTCGAAGAACATCGGTTACAGGTGAGCAACCTACCTTTCTCCTGAAACTAAAAAGCAGATTGCAAACACGGAGAAACACTTAGAGAACGTCAGCGAGTTCTTGGACTCCTGGTTCTCCCAGCTGCTGCAGTATCGAACTGCACCCATCGGAAGATGGGTGACATAAGCACTAAGGAGCTGTCCATTGGCAGTATTGGCCGCATCCATCCGTTCAAATGTGGAACGCACCTCAAGCTCCCCCGTCCATTATGTTCCGGGAGCTGAAAGTCTCAGGCTGGAACATCAGTCTTGGGCACGGCGGGCATGTCGTGAGCGGAGCCGGCTGGTGCCGGAGGTCAGACTAGATGGCCCCGGAGGCCCCTTCTGACTCACTCCGTTTCTCTGTTTCTATGTCTTCTAGCTGTCCAAAGAGCATGGAGAATCCACTTGTGCCAACCATGCATTTGCTTCCAGGAAACGGAGATGATTTGAAACGGCACATGTCTCAGTGAATATTAAAGAGAGCCGTATGCATGCAAAATTTCCCCAAATAACAGCCTCCTCTCTAGAAAGGATCCCCTTGAGTCTTTGCTGAAACTTATGATTAAAAGAGGCATTTGCTGTGTGATGCCTCCATCAGTCAGCGGACTTGGAGAAACCCTGTTGAAGAGGCATTGCTGCGTTGGATGGGTATGAAGGGAGAGTTTTGCTGAGAAACACAGGGCCAAGGTGGCCATTCATTTCTTGGGGGACATGGAGCACACCAGTTCCCTGTTCCATTCCTGCCTGAGACCCTGGGCAGCTTACTTATTCATCCATTGCAAGTGCTCATGCACAGATCGTGGGTCAATATATCTGCTCAGCTTCAGCCAGTCATCCTGATAGCACAGGGGGCTCTGAAGCTGCCGAAGCAGCGGGACAAACCTGTGTGGCTACATGCCAAGCACGTTCTCCCCATTTTACGGCAGCCCTCTGAATGAGCTCCTTCCATGAAGCCCTGCCCTTGGCAGCCCTGCCCAGCTCTTGCCAGCTCGAGGCCGTGGCTGGCGTTCGGAAACTGGGCACGGTGGGACATTGCCACGGACACCATCTCCAACTGGAACTCTTGCGTTTGTGTACTGTGGACCCCTATAGTTAGGTCCAAAGTTAGACAGATGCTTTGGACCTCTATAGTTCTCACCTGCCCAAGGACAATGCTGCATGGAGCCAGGGCTTCCTGGAACAGGCTGAGTGTCAGCATCAATTCTCAGAACAGAAGGCTCGCCAGGCCGGGGTGTTGGAATGCAGTTCTGCACACGTGCCTGCGGGAACACCAGCCCAGCTCTCAGCGTTCCCCATGGGCCTCTTAAGGGTGCTAGTCCAGTTGGTGCCACTCCCTGCCTCCCTCTGCTGCCAGACCTCGCTGTTGTGCTTCGGGGCTTCTGAGCCCTGCAGCTGCGGTTGCCAGGGCTCGCGTTGGCACAGGCTGGACCCAGGGAGGCATGAAACGAGTGAAGGGAGGACATGAAAGCTGCCGACAGCAAAAGGAATACTTGATCACAAGCACGCCCTCCTCTCTGTGCTCGTCTTGCCAGCCCCCCGGGAATGCCGCCTTCCCAGATGCAAGGGCTGGCATGCCCCTCTCCTCCGTGATCCAGCAACTGCCTCTGTGCGGAAGGCACTGCTCCACATGGCCCTGACAGCAATGGCAAGGAGGCCGGGACGGCCTCTCAGGGACGCCTGCTCCCCTCTCCATCGTGCGCATCCCCCTTTGGGCAGCCCCCTTGCTTCTGCCTTCACAGGCTTCTAGTGAGTTTCTCTCAACTTGGCTTCCTTGGCAAGGGCTTTGTGCCAAGCTGCCCTTCACAACGGAGCAGCCGCCGCCACCGCCAAACTCTTTGACCACCCCCCTTGTGTAATGGATCCTGGGTCTGAAGCGGGCGCTGTGGCCGTCCAGGTTAGCGCCAGTCCTTTCAGCAGCATCCCTTGGCTTTTGCCCCTGCAGGCCACCTCCACCATCACGTGTGCCACGCTGTCAAGACCGGGCAGCCACAGGCGGATGTCTGGCCACTGCTGCCCCTCCCGCCCCACCAGGATGGGGGTCCCTTCCTTGGGGATTCGTCCAGGCCGGAAGCCTCTTTGCAGCTTTTTGCTGGGCTGCATTTTTGACCCGCGTTTGCTGGCCGTGCTGGGGCCCGTTGTGTGTTAGCAGGGATCCAAATCGGATATATTATCCTGCATTCCATTCTGCCGCTTCCAGTTCTGGGACTCTACAATTTCCTGGGGGGAGGGTCCCGTGCCACACTGCCCCCTCCCAGGACTGATGACACAGAAGTGAGCTTTCCTTGCCCTCCCGACCTTTTCAGCTCTTCCCCGTAAAAATGCCGTGCTCATTCTGCGCCCGGTCCCTCCCTGGTCCAAGCGGCATCACGAGAGCGCTGCTTGCCTGCCGTATCTGCCCGGGTGGATCCACGCGCGTGTGTGCTGGGGATTCTTGGCGCTCCTTCAGTTGACAGGACATTTTGCAGGGGAGCAGAGGGGGCCTAAACTAAACACATTCAGGGAGGGGAAATAAAAATTAAATCTTAGCACTCGTCTGGCAAGTGCAGATTCCAGGTCCAGAGCCACTGGGGTGGCTTAGCAAACAGTTACACAATAATAGGGAGGGAAATGAAGCGCCTGCTGGGGGAATCACGGACACTCGGTTCTTTACTTATTCAACAGACCCATCCTTCGGTTTTGATTACCCAGGTCAGCTGCTCTCCCTCCCGGGGCCGCCATGTCTTGGAAAGTTACCTGCTCAGACTGTATCAATCAGCAGTCCATGAGCTTGAAGGTCTTCGTCTTAGATTGCGGTGCAGAAGTAAATACATTACATTCCCAACACAGTTTGGCTGTTTCTCAAGGCTGTGGGATTAGGAGTGTCAGGAGCTGCAAGCAGGGCTTGCTTCGTCTCCGGAGCTGCTGCAGCAGCTGCTGGTTTTGCCTGCCGGTGGGCGCCGTCTCCTCGCTTGCCCACACCTGCAGCACCAGGGGATGCCCAGCCCGTGGGAACAGGGTGCCCAGGTGGGACTGAGCAGTCCCTGCCTGTCTTGCCACCCTCCCACCTACGTGTTTCCTAGTGTACGTGAGTTTGCAGTCGTGGCTTTTGTGGAATGTGGAGGATGGGGCCTATACCGTGAAGGCTGGAATCCTGGAAAAGTAGGGTTGAAAGGTGCCGGAGGGCCACTGCGTCCCACGGGCTGCCCAGGGCAGGACTCCCAGTTGCACAACCCCCCTCTGATGGTTGTCTTGAAGCCTCCAGTGTGGGAGAGCCCACCTCCGCCCTAGGTCCTGGGTTCTGTTGCCATACTGTGCAATAGTCAGGGATTTCGCCCCAGCCTCTAGCTGGAATCTGGCTGACTGTAACCGTGTCCTGCACATTGTGGTGATCAAGAAGAGGTCCTGTCCTTCCCTTTCATGGATTCCCGCAATCTAAGACAACCATTCAAGAATTGGAAGAGTGCTCTCCTGCCTCCTCTGTCCAGGCTAAATGTTCCCAGCCCTTTCAGCCTCCCCTCTAAGGCTTTGTTTCCAGTGCCCGGGTCATCCTTGCTGCCCTCCCCGGAACCCCTTCCAGCTTGTCTGCGCCTTTCTCAAACTGCAGTGCCCAGAACTGGACTCGGTGCCCCAATGAGGCCTCTCCAGTGCTCAGTAAATGGGAGCTAGTACTTCACAAGATCGGGAAGTGATACTTCTGTTAATGCAGCTTAAAATAGCATTTGCCCTTCTTGCATTCTTGACTTCTATTGAGCTTGTGATCGACAACAATTTCAAGATCCCCCTCACTTGCGGTGTGGCTGAGCCAAGCCTTCTCCATCCTGTGACGATGCACGTGGTTTCTTCTTGTTACGCGCAGAATTTGGCACTTGTCCCACTGAATTTTAGTGCGTTGTTTTCAGCCCAGCACTCCAACCTGTCAAGATCTCCTTGAACCTTCTTGCTGTCTTCCAGGATATTAACTAGCCACACATGGCTTTGGCTTCTTCTGTGTGCAGCTGTACTTCTGGGGTTTTCTGCCTGGAGGTCCAAGGCTTTCCTTCTGCTAGTTCTGCATCCATCTGACAGTATTCCTGTGGCATTTGACCCGCGCCAGAAACAGGATGCATTAGGTCAATTTGGGAGGGCCACCGCCCACCTCCCCTTCCCCTTCCCCTTCCCCTCCCTCTCCATGCATCTAGATCGGGGCGACGACAAGGGAGGGGAGGCGACTCTGCTTGTTTCTGCCCATCAGCATTTGTCCAAATGACAGCTAAACAAATCAGTGCTCTGAAAGCTAATACGGGAAGATACATCTGGCAGCCCCTAAATGGCTGCGCGAGTGGGACGTTGGCACATTTCCATTCCTAGCTGAAGAGGACAAGCAGATTGCCGTCCGCTGCTGTGGGGGTCAAGGAAGAGTGATTCTCCATTTGCATAATTTTGCCTGTCGTGGAGAGATGAGAAGACGATTTGGAGAGTGCAGGCTTGAATTGCTGCTGCTGAAGAGAGGCGCGGTGAGCGAGATGGTGAGCAAGACCGCGGGGGATCCGTGCACCTTCCAGCCCCAGCAGTGCGGAGCAAGGCTTTGGGGCCATGGAGCAGGCGTGGCCATGCAAAGACCCATCTGTGGGAAGCAGAGTCGTGAGCTGCCCTGCAAGTCTCATCTGAACCAGAATCTGGACCCTTGAAGGCGCTCTTCGCAGAGTAAGTGAGTAGAATAGTAGAGTTGGAGGGCCACAAAGGCCCCCGGGTCCAACCTCCAAGTGAAATTTTCCCCTCGGATGGGTGTCCAGCTGCACCCTGAACATGGGAGAGCCCGTGCCTCTCCTCACACAAGCATACAGTGGAATATACCACACTGAAATATTCCTTCCTCCATACACTTTTGCTTGCTTGCTTTCTCGCTTCCTTTATTGATATTCCCTCTATGTCAGGATAGATCCAGGTTGGCTCCAAAGGGCTTAAAAGATACCTAAATCTAATAGCAAAGCAAAATTTAAGCAGATAAACAACAGAAACATGTATGAAAGTAGCTCATGTATCTCTGAAGGCACACACACACACAGTCCATGTATCTTGGACCAAACCTTTGCCCTGCCCTCCGGACCTTTAACTTCACCTGCCTCACTTTGAGCTTTCGGTGTGATGGGTTCTGGCTTGTGGCAGAGAAACATGGGCTCAGAAGACTGCATCTGTGCTCTGCTAGGTCACTCTGTTTTGCTTTCATGGTCTTAAATTTAACTTGCTTGCCCCAGTTTGCCCTTCCTGGGTGGAGCAGGACAAGCTGCACTCAAAGGAGAGCTTCCTTGAAGGTGGTCCATGTCTGCAAGGGCCCCTGCTTTGCATCCTTGGGAGCTGAAGATAACTTGCTCACCTCATTTCCTCCTCCTCGGTGTCCCATTGGTTCCCCCTGGGCAAGGACCTGCCCGGCCCTCGTGGTGCTTCGGGCGCCAGCTGCCAGCCAGAGCGGGCCGGCATAATTTACACCTCTAAATTCTCCCAATCGTTAGCAAGCCTCCCCGTGGCCTGTGCCGGCAGAAGCACCCAGCAAGCTAACGAAGGCAATCAGTGAATTTCTTTTCTCTTTCCTCCTTCCATTAGTGAGCTTGCTATGTTGTTAGAGAGGGGTGTGTGTGTGGTGTTTTGTTACCTGTATTTTCATCTTTCTGTCAAACACAATCAAAAACCTTTCGGGGAGTTGGCACGCTGGAACAACTCACAAAATTAGCAAAGCACCCTGCCATTTTTGTGAAACAACGATCATTTACAAAAAGCAATCCTCCCAGCCCGTACTTCCCAAGCTCTTGTGTGGCGGGAGTGTGGATGCGGTGCGTTCTTGGAGGCAGAGCGGCACAGAGAGAGAGCTCAAGAGTGCGAATGAATATTTCATGCTTTTCAACGTAATCACATCCTTGGAAGAGCAACGGAGTTTCTCTGTGTGTCTTTCCAGAGTCGGGAAAATCAGTCAAAACATTTATCAGAAATCTGTATAAACGGGCTAAGCTGTGCCGAGAGCTAATCTGCGCAGCCCAATAACACTGAGCAAAGTCACCATGGACTTGCCACGGGCGGTTTTGATAAGGGTTTGTCATAAGAATTGCAGGTGAGAACTGGGAGTCGGGATGCAGAAGCGATGTAGAAGCGATGCTGGCCGTGCTCCAGGCTTCTGGCTGCATGATGGGAGGGCTGAGGGAGGGGAAAGGTCAGCTTCTGAGTCATCCCGAGAAGCGGCACCATCCGGAGAAGCGTGCTAATTTTGCACAGAGTGGCAAAGGCAGGGAGCATGGAAAAGTACCAGCTTGGCTGGGGAAAGAACGGGAAGCTGGCGGAATGGGAGGAATGCCAGTATGATGAGCGTCAGAGTTGCTGCTGGGCCCCAAGGCTGCTTGGGTGATGGAATACCTGTTTCTGCCTATGCCGTCCATTAACAGAAGCACCCAGAGCATCACCTGGTCCAGTTTTGCTGGGTGAGCTTCAGGTATTGAGGCTGGATAGCTCCCCGCAGCAGCTTCCTGTAGATGTTAAGCAGCACAGGGGGGCGAGAAAGAGCCCGGTGGGACTCCATGGCGTGGCAGCCATGGAGCAGCGCAATCTGCCCCCAGCACCGACTTTTGGGAGCAGGCAGGCCGGAGCAGGACCACCGCAATGCAGCGCCTCCTATTCCCTGCCCAGCCAGCTAAGGTCGTCCCTCAGGCTGGCCAGGGCAGTTTCCCTTCCAAAACCAGGCTTGAGGTCTGAGTGAAATGGACCCAGATCATCCGCTGCATCCAAGAGAGAAAGAGTCTTGGGTGATGGTGGAGGGTCTGGAGTTGAGGGGTATCTCTGGCCCGGAGCGCTGCATGCCACGATCCCACAGCCCCCTCCCATGGGACATACGCAGAATGGCCCAGTCTCGAGCTGCCTGAAGGAGATGCTGGCCTGTCCTGGAACCAGCCACAGGAGTGGAAGTGTTTGTGGGCCTCTGCTAAGCTCTCGGGCCGACCGGGCCTGGGCAGCACCATTGGCCTACTTGCGGCTCCGGAAAACTCAGCCCCACTCTGAATCAAACCCATGGCTATCAGACAGTTGGCTCCTGAGCAGCTCTGGAAAATGGGCCTTTCTAGCACGCCATGGAGGCAGAGATGGGAGCAAATAGCCATTTTGTTCAGGGGAGTCATTCTGGCGTCACAGTAAATGAAACATCAGCTCCCCAGCCTGTGCCTTGATGGCAACATTTATTATAAGCCTGATGCATTTTTATCGTGCTTCTTAAATGCAGCCAAATTTCCCTCCTTTCCTGAAGTGCCTCTCAGTCGATTCCCTGCTTGGCAAGGTTAGCTGAGCAGAGCAGAAGCAGAAGCGCCCATGCTTCTCGTGGCCCAGCAGTCTTGCGCCACGCAAGTGATAGCAGGCCATGCACTGTCACGGACCTGAAGCCCGCATGCCTGCCGGTCTTCTTGAGCTCCTGGCCACGCACACTGCCTTCCACCGAGTTGGTTCAGCAGCTCATCTTGCCCAGCTAGTGGCTCTTCTCCAAGGCCTTTCCCAGCCCCGCTGCCATCCTTATTGGAACTGGACATGCCCGGCGTTTGGCCGGGATCCCCTGTCAAGCTCTCCATTGAGATCTGCCTTCTAACCGGCCTTCCACGCTGGAGGCGCCAGGTGAGGCCAGCCCGCCAGGGAGCCAGCCCCAAGCTGGTGTCCCCCACGGTCGCCTCTGTCAGGGTTCAGAGCATGGCCTGGGAGTGCGTCACCATTAGCTCTCCTCTTCCCTTGCTACGTTCACAGCAACGCTCAGTGGAAGGCGCTGCTCTGCAGGCTCACACTGGGGCTTCCCAGCTCTGCAAGCAAGATTAGCCCCAATCATCTACCTTGGGGGCATCTCCTTGAGGCCTTATATTCTAACTCTAAATGTAAATAGCCTAATTGGCATCCTATTAGTACTCGCTAAAAGGCTCATTGTTCTGGGGGAGAAATCTCCTGATCCCCTATCAATTAATCTTTTGCTGCAGGAGGCGGATGCCGGCATAGCGATGGAGGAATTGGTGGTTCTGAGAGCGGAATGAAGGCAGAGGCAAGAAGGAAGCTGCCAGCTCGGAGCGGGCACCAGCTTTTCGGATGCGGAGGAAGGCCCTGGTGGCATTTTGTGTCAGCCCTGCCACGAGCACCCACAACCTGGCAACCGCATGCCCCGAAAGCGTAGCTTTGCCGGAGGAGTTGTGTCAAAGCAGGCCATGGAGAACATTTGGGCTGTGGAAAGGATGTCCAGGTGGGCAAAACCGGGCCTCGGAGAATCGGCACAGTAAGCTCTTGTCCAAGTCCTGGTTCTATCGAAAGGTCTGATATGCCTCGTTTCCATTGCCAGTTGGGAGCCTTTTTGTTGCTTGAACTGGAAAAGGACGCTCTGGGAGTGCATCTATTTATGCCGCGCAGCCAAATGCCTACTTGCTCCATCGACTCGAGCGTGAAAATGCACTTTCCCCAAAATGTGCGTTTCTAAAAGCGTGTGCATTTTTTTCCCCATCAGAAAAAATGTTTGGATGCCTCTTTATCCTGCGGATGTGCAACATTTTGTCCTTAAGTGCGCGACTCTCATTTCCCCTTGTTTCATTTTTAGACAGCAAGCCTCTGCTGGGAGAGAGTTGGGCGCTCCTCACAGCCATTTCTGGATTTCTGCATCCTGAACAGGTTGGTCGTCTCCTCACTGCTTTCCTCTGATTATCAACCATTTTCGGAGTGTTAAATTGCACCAGTTTAGTTCCTTGACACGCACACTATTTCTTTTCGCTTGTGAAAACAGCCTGTTCCTTCCTCTTCATCGCTTCCTGCCTGTCCTCTTATTCCATGGCTGTTAAGTTTTCTCCGGCTGAGGAAACCTGATGTGGGTTTTTCTCAACAGGTTTCGAACGTCCTTAGCATCTGCCTCCCATCGACATGCTTATTGGCACGCTGTAACGGTTTTGAAGGACTAACGGGGCAGAACCCATGTTGAAGAAGCCGTGCTCATCCTTCCTTAGCAAGACTCGTTCCTCTGTAAGCTTGAACATGCCGGCTTGAATCATGCTTTCTGCTGATTTATCTGGTACAGGTGGTACAACCAGGGGGAGGGGGGAGGGGTTGAGGCCCCATCGGTGTGGGTGTTCAAGGACAGGCTGGTCATGCACATGGTGGGCATGTCATGAGCCGAGCTGGCTGGAGCTGGGGGTCAGACTAGATGGCCTGGGAGGCCCCTTCTGACTCGCTCTGCTTCTGTTTCTATATTAGATTAACAGTCCAGCCCTGGGCTGCCATCTGGATCCTTTTTCAAATGTGGTTCCATTATCTACCTTTCAAGCCGTGTTAGTGGCAATCTATGTGTTTTCCCCATAGCAACTGTTTCAGATTTGGGGTATTTGTGTTCTGGGTTGTATGCTATCTGACCTAAGTGACTATTTAATGTCTAATTTGTCAATAATCTCTTAAAAACAATATTTTGTCAGAATAGTCTTCATGTAGCTCCACAGAAGCAAGGGTTCAGATCTCTCCAAAATCATCCGCAGTGAAGGCTGAAGTGAAGAATTTGTTTAGCCTTCATTGTCGTTCTTCTCCTCTGCACAGACAAACCCACGGCTGGAGCCAGTGGAGGGAGCTGCATTTTGTGACTAAACGGATCCTCTTTGTGGAGTACCTGCTGGAGTGTTGTCTGGAGATACAACATGGAGACAACATTTAAAACCTCATTTAAGTGAACACAAAGAGAGGACTCCAGGGTGGATGGAGAATTAATTAATCTCACTTCGATACAGATACTTTTAATTAAATGTAAGTGTATGGTCTTTTAAAAGTATCTCTTTTTTTGGCAAAACCAAGAACCTCTGCCTTTTGTGTAAGTTTGGGTAGTGAGACGCAGAGTTAGCAAAATTACTGGAGGAAAAATGAAATCTATTAAAGCAAGGGGAGCATTTGAAAACAGCATAAATTGCTTTTGCTTTTATGGATCTTTTTTAATGTGGGGGAGGGCAACGCAATACTTCACTGGGGCTGAATCCAAGTCCCTCTGCTTGTAGGTGGGCCACCCGAGTGGAGAGGGGCTGTTTAGCAAGTTCTGGGTGGAGGCCCACTCGCCTCAGCCCAGCTCCCAAGTCCAGTGACCAATTTGGAGGTGCTCACGAGGGATCCAGTGCCGTCCCTAGAGGCCCAGGCGATGTTGGCAGCATGCAGGGCCGGTTCCCGGTGCAGCTGAAGATGCAGGGCCTTTTCAAAAACCCTTTATCCTGATGCATCCTGCAGGGGAGGCGGCAGACACCTCAACCCACTGCAACTCTGCCCTCTTTTCTCCGAATCTGCCTCGATGTCCCTTTGCTCGGTACTGGCTGTCCTCGGGCCAGTGACACTGGCCGGCAGGGGCCTGCCTGAGGTCTCATCCTGCAACCGCTGCTGTTTCCAGCACCTCAGTTTTTGCCCAGGGGCTGCCCCATTTGCCCTGTGCAGAACCTGCTGCAGCCAGGTAACGGGAGCATGCAGCGGGGAAGCAGCCAGGGATGGACCTCTGCCCTGGGGGGGGGCCGCTGCTCGGCCTTGTAATGGCGCCAACCGAGCGGATGCAGGGACGGGCTGAAGCCGAAGCCCCGAGCAGACTCCGCATCAGCATCCCTGTTACAGCAGCAGCTGAGGGGTGGTGCACGTGGCTGCCTGAATTGGTGATATTTCCTGCCTCTGCTGGCACAGCTGATGCCAATCCCGTTGAAAGCAGCTTTTGCGGCACTTGGAGCAAGAACATGGTCCCGTCGCTGCAAAAGCCAGGGAGCCCCACCCCCTCCCTGGAGCGCTCACACTCTGCACATTGATTCTTCCTAGCTGGCCTCACGGCCTCCTCTTCATGGAAGCTGCTCCTATCATTTGAGCTGTGAAAATGCACTCGGCAGATCGAAACTGCTGTGGGTGCCTCATTTCTCCCCACTCCCCGCAGCCGGCAGTCCCTTTCTGATATTAAATGGGTTTTGCAAACTAGTTTGGGCACGCAGTGACAGCAGGATGCCGGCTGAAGAGGGGGAGAGCGAATTGGCAGGCGAGAGCAGTTTCATCCCGCCTGGCGATGCTGCTGCAAGGCGCAAACTCACAGTTGTGTGCCCCAGCCTCGCTCCGCTCCAACCCGCACTTGTGCTTCTCCCCGCTCCGAAATACATGCCCCCACATCCTGAGCTTCCAGGGGACAGTTCATGTGTTCCCTTCCTCAGCATCCCCAATGGCACCTGAGCCATCATCTCTCATGCGCTGGCCATTCCGGGTGACTTACTAGCCTAGCCAAGGAATGGTTGGCCACCAGCCATTTTTACACAAACGTTAGCCCTGCAAAACCTCGCACCTTTTCTTGTGCTTTTTTAGGAGTAAAGCAGATCAGTTTATCAAGTGTTTTGCTTTACAGTGTGGGTATCTGTGCATAAAACCTGTGGTTCTTTCCCAATGTCTTAGTCCTCTTCCGTTTCAGTTGGCAAAGAATTTACCTCCCTGACTTGGTCTCCAGCCATCTCGTTCCACAGCCGTAACTGGACGGTTCCAACGCACAATAGGAACCGGTTGCCTCTGACTTACTTAGATGCCTTCAGACTTTTATGCTGCAAACTCTGTGGCACTGTGGGCGATGGAGGCCGGAGTTTCATCAGAGCGTTTCTTTCCTGTGTTTCTTCTTCTTAAAAAAATAGCGCTTGAGGATTCTGGACTAGGAAGGGTGTCCCAGGGGACAAGCACTGCAGGGAATGCCTGTGTGTTTCCATGAGGCCTTCAGTCATGCTGCCTTCTAGCAAAGCTGCAGAAAACGAGACTGCCCATCCATGGCATGCAGGAAATAGCAGGACCAGCCAGACTGAGGGAGCTGCACGCCGTTTATATACCTCTGTATTCCCACGGCACATATGCTCAGTGTCTTCCTGCTTCATCATACATTTTATGGGTGTTGATGGGAAACATCTGGGCCCCTATATTTTTAACTATATGGAGTTCAAATGGCTCTCCAAATCCCATAACACCACTATTCTCCAAGCACTTTTGCTGGCCTCCCTCAGTTACTGTATGTGCTAATTTCAGTCAGAACACAGCGAGGATATCTGGCAGAATTCCCCAAAATTGACACGGTTAAGAGGCCCTCAGCTCATGTCATGAATGGGTTTTGATTATTTCTACCCCAACTTTCTTCTTCTTGAAAGGTTCCTCTTGGGGCACAGATGCCTCATACACTTGAAGTGCAAAATCCCTTAATAGAGAGACAAACCAGTACCCATAGCAGCCATTTAAGAAAGAACTTCAGGTACAGAAGGAGAAATTCTGGGAGAGGAGCTGCCACTGCAAATGTTTACCCACGCAACTTATTTGTAGGTAACGCCTGTCATCACCTGGGAAGGAGCAGAGGGCCACCTGCCTCCCTCGCCTGCCTGTCCGTATGGAGTTCCTGGAGCCTATCCTGCAGCTCAGCCTGGCCAGCGCAGCGATTGCCATGGAGGGATCCTGGCATGGCCAAGCCAGTTCTGACATACCCGCAACACCTCCAGGGGCCCCCCAAGGCCCCCGCGTGCTTTTCTGCGGCAGGTGAGCAGAATTTATTTGCTTATGCTAGCCTGATCTTTACCCAACATGCTGCTTCATGACACCTTTAGGGAAGTTTGATGATGCCTTTTTATGTAGGATCTGAAATCTCCTTTGGCTTCACTCGCCACGGTCTGCAAGCCACGGTGGCGCCAGTTGCTGATCGGCAACCCTGTGAACTTCATGGGTCCAAGCAAAGGGAGTGGCTCGTTTGCTGGACAGTAAAAGATACTTCTGCGATTTCAAGCAGGAGCTGATCTGGCAGAGGCAGGTGCTCGGTCCATCTAGGTCCCCTCCGGCACCAGCCCTCCCCCCAGGCCTTTCCAGGGTTCTCTCCTGCCCACACCTGGAGGGGATCGCGAAGCAGGTGGATCCAGACCGCCTGGAACCTTCTGTATGCAAAGCTGGCAGGCCGCTCTGAAATGCGGCTCTGCCCCAAGGTGGCATCTCCCCTGTTGGTTTGTTCTGTGCATTTGCTCTGATCCACCTTTCTGTTTGACTTGGAGAATTTCTAAAATTAGCTGTCCTGCCACTGCACACGTGTAGTTGGCTGCTCTTCGCAGCTCACATTGCTCTCCCCTTTACAAAAGTGACCCTGATGTGAAATGCTGCAGTCAGATCCAAACCCATCCTTGCATTTTTCTTCTTTTTCTTCTTATATTGCATGTATAATCTGCATTTTCTTCCTTTTGCAAGGAACCCAAGAGATCTGGAAAAGGATAAGGCAGTTTTACTTAATGCCCATTCTGTGTATATTGATTTGCAGCATGATTAAGATAAAATCAGTAAGAATATAGGCGAACAAGGTTTGCTGAAAAAGGCAAAACATAGAAACATAGAATAGCAGAGTTGGAAGGGGCCAGGAAGGCTCTCGGGTCCAGCTGTTGCAGGACACCACATCACACCCTCCCACTTAGAGGTCTGCCCAGTTTCTTTCTGAATGTCCCCAGTGTGGGAGAGCCCACAAAGGTAAGTCTTGTCTCACCACTTGTCAGAGTTGTCTGAGAGCCAGCATGGTGAAGCGGTTAAGAGGACCGACCTGGGTTTCAGAAGAGTTGGGGTTCTAGTCAGCCATGGCGCTCACTGAGTGACCTGGGGCTGGTGGCTGCCTCAAAGCCTAGCCTACCTCACAGGGCTGTTGTGAGAATACAACTGAGAGGAAGCCGCCTTGAGTTCCTTGCAAGAGGAAGAGGATGGGCTATGATGCCAGGTAATAATAATATGAACAGCACGTACATGGGATGATTCAGCCGACGTGGACCTGATTCACATGCTTCCGGTGGCTTATATTTCTAGGCCCCCTTTGCCTAGGCACCCTTCCAGGCACAGCTTGCCGTGCTGGGTGAGCCTGGACGCCATAGCTTGCCATAGGGGGAAGCACCCTGAAAGAGCCCATGGGCTGTGGCTGAGGAGCTAGGTGAGTGCTGACACGCATCATGGCTCAGGCAAGCCCCCATGGATGCATGGAGGGAGTGGAAAGGGGGACGTTTCTTTATTTTTCAATTTATTTATGTTTTGATTTATATCCTGCCTTTTTCCTACAAAGAGCTCAAGGCAGCTTACATCATTCTCCTCCTCCATCTTATCCCCTCAACAACAACCCTGTGAGGTAGGTTGGGCTGATTGTCTGTGACTGGCCCAAAGTCACCCAGTGGGCTCCATGGCTGAGCAGGGACTCGAACCCGGATTGCCTGAGTCCCAGTCCCAGCTCTTAACCACCACACCACACTGGCTCTCCCCTCCTCGTAATACTGGAACCCGAAGGAGTTCTCGTACTAGTGGGATGTTCAGGCAGATTCAAGAAAGCGCCCCCTCTTCCGTGTGCTGTGAAACTGCGGAGCGCTGCACCGGAGGAGCAGGGCTTGGCCACCCTTTGGATAGGCTGGAAAGGGGGCTGGATGATGCGGGCGGAGGCACAGGCTTCCGGTGACTACCAGAGCTGATGGCCACAGTCTACTTCCCGAACGAGGAGTGGAGTGGCCATACACACCAGACTTGGGGAACATGGGCGGGGGGTTGCTTGTCCTGCTCATGGGCCAGCTGGCTGACCAGTGTGTGCACAGAAGGCCTCTGCTCTGACCCAGCTCAGCTCTTCTCACGTTCTTACCACGAGCACAGCGCTTCCAAACCGTGAGGCCACTGGAAGCCTGGCAGAGATCCAGCCCTCTCTAAATGTGCGAGGAGCACAGCTTTGCCAAGAGCAAGTTCCAGGCCCACCATCTCTGCACCAGCCAGGACTCTAACTGTTCCGAGCATTTTCACAAACAGATGCTGCTCTTTTAAAATGGAAAATGTGCTTTGTTAAAAATATGAATTTAATTTAATCATCCCAATCAGAACACTTTGGTTTCTGGACAGATGGAACCTAACTGCCCCGTGTTATTACTGCAGTAAGAGACACTTGATAAATTTCAAGCCTTATTTTAATTCTATTACTCTTTTAGTGTGAACAGCTCTGGAATTATGACATGCTGGAGCAAGGGGCAAACGCAGTAATTAAAAAAAGCAGGGCTGCTCCTACTTCTGCAGTTGAGCGATCTCTGGGTCCTCTGTCGGTGGCTACGACACACACTTCCAAACTCATAGGTGTCAACTGCTTGCACCAGTTTATCTTGACTGTTAGATTCTTTGTATGTGAGAGTTACTCCGGCTTACTATCTGGGAAATCTGGTATCGGTATCACGTGACCTTCTGTTCATCATGAACCTCCGGTCTGATCTTGGGTGTGCTGCTGCTTCCTTAGGTGCCGTCGTCCCAGCTCCTTGCCTGGTCTTGATCCCGGCTTTATTTCAAAAGCAAGACCCTGGTTTGGAGCCTGGAAGAAGGCTATGTATCCGGTTGCGCTTGAGCTGAATCGGCTTGATTCAGGATACGTGAACTTGACTGGCGATATCTTGGTTTCCCTCTGGTTATGTTCCGGTGGGCCTTGCCTAACAAAGCCCGTTAAAGTTCAGTGGATTCTGTAGCTGACTCAGAAATTCACAATGTGTGAAGGGCATTTTTAATGCAAAATTCACCATTTATGTGGGGTCTTAAAGCAAAACGGGGGAGAGGCATGAGTGAATAGCGCGGCTGTGGCAACACAACGGTGGACGCTCGGGAGCTGCCGTGGGCTGGGAGTGGTCTTCCGGGGCTGCACAGGGGCAGGGGACTTTTCCAATCCTCCCTGAAGGTCCCAAGGATGAAAGCCGGATCCCAGGGAGGGAGCCGGTGCGGTGCCCAGCACAGAGGGCTGGTCTCTGAAACAGCCGGGTCGGATCCAGGAGAACAGCACCTCCAGTACCCTGGACAGCTCACAGCAGGTGCTGCCGCGGAGGAATCCGCTTCAGGAGCTGCCGTCCCAGCGAGATGGGGCCTTCAGAAAGCCACGAGGGAGCAGCCAAGAGCTTCTCGGGTTGGGAGTCCTACTGGGCCGTTGTTGGACACCCGGGACCGCTGCCTGCGCTGGGGCCAAGTCGGTAGCGGCATGCTTCCCCAGAGGCATCTTCCCTGTGCACAGGCTCACTTCCGGCTCGGCACGCTCGGCTGTGCCCTTGGGCTGAGGGACCCACACACAAGCGGTTGCTGAGTGGGGCTCTTGAGACTCTGGTTGTCTGGGGCCGGTGTGCCAGTGTTCGGCACTGGGAGAGTGAGCGGGTTCACAGCAAGTCTACTCCTGTCCAGCTGCTTAGCCTCCCTTTCCTTTGGGATCCGTTGCGTCTTAGCTGGGGGGCAGTGGCTAGTCCAGTTGGGGCTGGCTGCCCCCACCCCCCGGAGCGATGGCTGGGCTGCATGGCATGAGCCAGTCCCCTGGAGCACCTGGCTCCCCGCACACTCAGTTCTACCTGTCGCCGGGCCTGGTGCAGGTAAAACCCCGGGGGTGCAAGTGTAAAGTTATCTCCAGTACATAGCACCGCATGTTCGGTCCCCCCCCCCCCCCCCGCCCATCTCAGGCAAATGTCCTTAATGCACTGACATTTTCCCTGGTTTGACAAGCACTTCTCCATTGTCATCGGCCTGATTTGAAAATGAAAAAAACCCAAAGTAGCTGAATGCTGAAAGCTGCCAGGACCTGTCCAACCATCGCCTTTCAGGATGTGTTGAATTAGCCTGGGCTTTGTCCAGGCACCCCCGCAGGTTTGCATGGGAAGTCATCATCGCAATTACTTGTTCATCATTGGTACAAGCCGCTGAATTTTGCAGGGAAGGGGGAAGCTGTCAGGGCCATCAACTCGAGCGGTGGAGGAGAAAGGAAGACAGAAGAGTTACAGTAAGACAGAGACTTCTCTCCCCAGAGAGCTTCCTTTGCTTTCAGGACTGTCAGAGAACTTCTGCATGACTAGTCCGAAGGGGGTTTGTGTTAACCTTCCATTCCAGAGAAATTGCAAGGAACGCTGGGGATGGCCATCCGCCACGGAGCAATATGGGCTCCGTTTCTCTTTTCCCAACCCGCACAGTGGCTTCGCTCTGAAAGGGCACTGGAGGAACCCACCTTTGCCAGGTTTGATCAGCGCTTCGGTAGGTCAGAGTTTCCTCTGACAGTTTCATCGGGTGCCCCGCAACCTTTCCCGCGATGCATTTCCCCACGTTGTCATGTCGCATCAGGGCTGCCATCGCCACGAAGCTGTAAAAGTACAGTCAAGTCCATGCACACACACTGCACTGGTGTTTCCGTGCCTCGGAGCAAATGAAAAATGAATGGCTAGGCAGCAAACATTTGCCATTTCAACTGCTCCGTTTTGGGCAATGAGATCAGGATGAAACTGGCTCGTTCCAAATATCATGGGGACGTGGAATGCTCCAGTGCTCTGGCCCAGAAACGTTATACAAAGGAACACTCCTTGCTGCCCACGGGTGAATTTGACCAGAGCGTTACAGATTTCTGCCTGTGTTTTTGGAATAGCATCCCACGTCGGTGGACTCGCGGAGTCTGCAGCGTGTCTCACGTCCCGTGAATCTGGGGCAGAGCTAATGCCGTTCACCTGTATGGACATCTGCTGTAGCTGTTTTACTTGGGTTTGACCCCCCTGCCCCCGCCCAGGCTGTGTTGATCACTGCTATGGCTCATCTCCATTTGCAACGAGCTCCTCCTGCCTGGCTTTCAGTGGAAGATGTCCCATCGTCCTTTGCAAAGGGGGAGCCCTGCAGAAAGAGTAGAGGGGTCTGGCCCATGGTTCCCCGCAAGGCTTGCACTGCTGACCATCTGTCCTTAAATCTGCTTCCCCCAGGTTCTGACGTAGCGCCTTCCAACACATTTTGAAAAAGTGTTTCGGGAAATGACAATTGGATGCCTGACTGACTGTGTTTTTAACGCATGTATCACTTTGCAGTCAAATTGCAGTTTTGAAATGCTTTAACTCTCATGGCTGCAAAGCACATGGAGTGCCATTTTCTTGGGGAGGTTGGGGCACCAATGAAATGAAATGGTGACCGGAGTGCAAAATATGGGATCGATTGGGCATACGTCTGGGAAACAGATCTAGACGCTTCCCTTGGACATGTGCTTCTGATTTGCGGTGGGAGGCTCCTGAGATCGAGTTGGCTGCAGTGGCCCCTCAGGCAGCAGGTGCTTCTTTCATCAGAGCTTCAATGCCCCCGCAGGTTTCTAACAGGACCCGCATCCAGCTGGCCGTGGAGCCCGCTGTGCAGGCCGGCGGCCCCTCGAACCAAACTCCACGGGGTTTCCAGTGCTCAGTGACTGCAGAAGCCTTTGGATATTGGAGAACAGGCAGGCCAAGGCGTGTGTGCCCAAATCTGCTCTTCAGGCTTCTGTGCCCTGCAGCTCACATTTGGGTGTTGGGCAGTGCCACCGCGCAGCCAAGTGACTTCCCCAGCGGATGCTGTCCGAGTGTGTTGGGCCGTGACACCCATCCTGGGCGCTGTGGATGCTGGGAGCCCTGGTTCAGCCCCTCTGGAAGATGCCAGGTCAATGAGGCGAGATCCGACCCAACGGGCGCTTGAGTGAATGGACACGTGGAGCGAGTGGGGCTGGCAGAAATTCTATTGTTTCAGCGGCTAATTACCGCCAAGAAGGAGAAGGGTAAAGAATAACCACCCGCCAACTTAAAAATGCTACCTGTGTTGCTATAGCAACCATCCCTTTGGCGAAGTATCTGTGCAGGAGGACCTGCTGAGGTTTCTGCTGCGTGGCGTAGCTGGTGCTCCCCAAGCGTCTTTTGTTAGCAATTTATTAGCCATTTGTTGACCTTTTCCCACTTCTGGGATGTCCGGCCCCCCCAACCCCGCCTGCCCTGAACTCGGCTCTGGCAGGAAGCTGGAATTTAGCTCAGGCTTGAAAAACCCTCAGCGCTGCAGCGAAGGGCTGCAGTTTTCTTGTGCGGAACGCTCCAGCGTGCAGCCATTTCGGCAAAGCCTGCCTGTAGATTGCCACAGGTGTGAACTCTGCACATGCAAAGCTTGCCTTGGGCAGGGAAGGCCTGTGCAAAAGCTGCATGGAACGGGCAGAGGGCCATGGAGGAATGACAAGTCCCCGACCCCCAGCTCTCCCCGTGCTCCAAAACGGCCTTTCTTGGGCAGATTTGAAGGGAGAGGCCGGCTGGGGCGACCCCCCCCCACACCGCCCGTGGGGGCATCTGCAGTGTGGACGTGGCTGCCTGAATGCCGAGCACCAGCGAGCTTTCCTTGAGCTTCCCCTCCATCTGCTGATGAACAAACCTCGCCTGATGCACATCCTTTGAACAGCTCTGCAGTCCTTTAGTTACGTGTGATTTCACACACACACACACACACACACCCCTCACGTCCCTTCAGTGACTCACAATTGCAACAGGCCACCTGGAACAAACTGGAGAAGGGCGGTGAGAAGGGAACGGACAAAAGGGTGTATCGATGTCTGTCTTTGTCCAGTGCAAACACTGGAAGCCACTTCTGGAAGGGATCTTGGGGGTGCCTGCAGCCATCTCCCCCCACACACATCCAGCATCGCCAGCCAGCATGCTGGGTTCCCGGCTGTGATCTGGCAGCCCGTTAAAAATAAACCCTCCTTTAATTTGTTAAAGAAGACAGCTCATGTGTAAGGTTTTGAGGCGCTCTGGGCTCTGCCACTTCCGTGTTATATAACAGCTTCGAATTCTCGCCCCGGACTCTGGGGGAGGGGCTTTTAACAAGTCTCTCACTTTCCCGAGGAGCCCTTATTAGACAGTGGGGTGGAAAGGCTCAGACCTGTTAAGCGGAAGCCATGCTGGAAAGGCGGCGACGGACCCGAGGGTAGAAAGGCTCGGTGCACGGTGGGCTTCGGCTGCCTTTAGCATGCCAGAAATACATTTGTCATTTAATGACATTGCACAGAAGAGGCCGAAGTCGCATGCAGCAGGACACTGGCGGAGGTCAAAGGGATGCATCACCACCAGCTCTTTCTATTACGCCTTCGGTGTGTTTTTCCCTCCTTCCCTGCTTTTATTATTACTATTTTTTAAGTCAGTCTAATCAAATGCGGATTGGCTACAATCACATCTCCTGCTAACCTTCAGCTGGAGTTGATTAATATGCATGGCGTTCATTAGGGGCTTGTTTAATTTTTATTTATGGAAATGAGAATCTGATATCTGATGCTGAAAAGGATGCTCTTAAAAGAAGAACCAAAAGGAAGATGGAGAGCTGTGCAACAGATCGGCGGCTTAGTCGGCAACCTGGCCCCTCCCTGGGTGGAAGACCACCTCATCCAGCTGATGTGCAACATCTCCAGAGGTTTTGGGTAGCCCACTGGTCCTACAAGAGACCCTCTCTAACTGAGGAATGGGTACCACGACGTGTTACGGTTTGAGATAATGGCCAGTGCAGCGTGGGACCTGTCACTCAGGCCAATGAGCCATGCTCCGAGAAAGCCTCTTGGCCGAAATGTTCTTCCAGCACCTTTTCTGGAAGCCTGAGACAGTGAACCTTCCTGAGGCGGGCTTGTCCCCGGCCCGAATTTACCTGCCTGCTCCCCAGCCCAGCCCAGCCCAGCCCGGCTCCCACCTGTGTCTGCCCACCGCTGAGACAAGCAAGGGGAGATGCTCCCGGGGAAAAGTGGAGCAGTGCTTTTGACAAGCCCCCAGAGATCTTTCAGGATGAAAGGTGCTGATGAGAATGGGAAAATGTTATAAAAATATCATGCATTCCCCAGTGATTGTGATGGTATTTGAAAGCAGAGCACTGAATTAAACATCTTCGCTTTCCTCCCAGAGGCTCCCCCGCCACACACACACGTTTTGCAAAGGTCAGCTGCACAAGTCACCTCCCCTTCTGTATTCACGGCTTTCCTCTATCGTCCCATCGCTGGGTACCTCATTATCTGCCACTCTCTTATCTTTTGGTCTGGCTTGGTCTCTCCCATCCCTCCTGTTTCAAAGAAAGAGAATAGAAAAATAAAGGGTACCGATTAACAATGCAGCCTGGGCTGATTTCGTATCTCCCCCTCCCCTCTTAAATATTAAGCAGTGCCTGGAGCACCCATGGGGGCTTTAGACTCGCGGCCTCCTAGAAAGGTTGCCAGGAAGGGTTTTGTGTTTGTGCAAAAGTAGTCAAGTGATGGATAAAACATGCACATCATTTGTGTGTTGGCAGGTGTGCGTTTTTCTCCATTCTGGGAGTTTCTCTGACAGTGGGAGGAAGAGGAGAAGTTGCTCAGGAAGACCTGTGGCTCGCCAGTGGCAGGCCTCCTTGCTCTCGCCCCACACCTTTTCCCTTGCCATGGGTGTGGGGCGGCACCAGGTTCTGTCCTGAGAAAGGGCAGCCCCGGGAGTGGCTGTGGCTGTAGTTCTTGGCGGCTGGGAGCTGGTGGCCCTTGTTTGTTTGTTTGTTTATTTAAAGTGTTTATATGCCGTCCCCATTGCTACACAGCCTCGGGACGGCTCACAACACAAATAAATAAAACAAATAGAATTACAATTACAATTAAAACTTGGAAACACACTGGCTGCATAATTCAAACTATAAATATGAAAGATTATTAAAATACTGTTTGAATAAAAAGATGTGTCGCATCATCCTCCCGGCCGCTGGAGCAGCAGAGATGGGGAGCAGGGCAAATGCCCCGGATCCTCAGTGGGGTGCTGTGGCGGAAGCGGGGAGTGTTCAGGCCAGGTGCAGCCGTGCGATTTCCTGCCACATGGAAGTCTTGGAGGGATGTGTCCCAAGCATTGTCTGGCTCCTCTGCTCTGAACACTGCAGGTGGCTTTTGCCAGAAAAGAGCGAAATCTCCCCGCCCCCCCCCCACACACACACACCCTGCACCTGCAGCCACAGCAACGGAAGGTGTAGCCTCTGGTGACGTCTTTCTTTCTCTGAGGAATTCCTAGCTTAGCTTGAGGTGGCTTTTTAAAAGAGGGCTGCAGCAGTAAAAATGTTCACAGATAACATAGCTCGGAGTGGCAGCCGCTGGAGAACGTCGCCCTCACTCTTTGCTCTGCTTGCTTCCTGAGCTGGTGGCTGGTTGCTGCTGAATCGGGTGGTGGGCCGCACGGGCCTTTTGGTGTCCCGCAGCCAGGCATGGGGGCCCCGTGCAGTGTGGCCATGGCCCTCACTGAGCACGGCTGATCTTGATGGAGCAGCAGTGACCTCCTCTGGCCCCCCCGCTGCCTTCCCATGAAGGCCCGGGGCTTCGTGGCCCCTGCGGCTACCTCTCCTCCTCCAGCGGGCTTTCGTCCCCAGCCGCACACCCTCCATTCTGGGCCGGAAGAGGGCTGGTTGGCCGGGCTTGTGTGGTCCTTCCGCAGGAAGGAGCGGCTTAGTGCACCAAGCCTCTCTGCAGCGACGGGCAAGAGCTGAACATCCGGCCCGGGACAGCAGCCCTTCCCGTGCATCTGTGTGATCTAAGGAACCATGGGAACAGTTGGGGAATTAATCATCCATAATCCCAAGTGGGAAGCACAATCGGCAGTGTGGGAGACGCTGTGCCGCGAGCTCACGGCGCCTGTGTTCCAGGGAGATATTTCCGTCAATGTATAAGCGCGCTTTCGAACGCTGCGTTTGAGGGGCTTTTGTAACTTAGCAACCTGGCTCTTATCGGAGAGGAGCTGAACCGGAGCTGCCCGTGGGAGGTTCAGGCCCCGGGGAAAGTTTTTTGTTTTTGTGTTGCGTTGAGTTTTAGGTCATTGCCTTCCACGCCGCAAGGTGCTCACCGCAACAGGTGTCTCAGACCTTGCCCAAGGAGGTGAGAGGAGAGACCCGTGGAGCATTTTCACTAGCTCCCCACCTGCACGCAGCGCGTCTCCTGTGTGAATTCTCCCCTTGTGTCTGGGAGGGACGAGGGCACTGCAGAGATCTGGCTGGGCTCTTGCCTGTCTTCCTGTTTCTTGCGGGTTATGAAGCCCCCACGACTTGCAGCTGCTGCTAGACTGTATGCTCCATGCTTTTGTTGAAGCCTTTCAAACCATCCCTTGGTGGCCACGGTCACCTCACGCAGGCACAAATTCCATAGGCGCTTTTTCCGTAGAATCATGGAAGAGTAGAACCGGAAGGCGCCGGAAGGCCATTGAGTCCATCCCTCTGCTGGCGCATGGCACTGAGTTGCGCCACCCCACCCAGACGACCCTCCGAGGGCTTTCTGAATGTCTCCAGCGAGGGAGAGCCCGCAGCTTCCCCAGGTAACAGGCCCCACTGCCTTATTGCTCAGGCAGTTCCTTGGTTTCTCAAACTGCCAAATGGGCACCAAACTGCCTGCCCCTTTGTAGAGCACCTGCACCTGTTCCTCCAGAGGGGCGAGTGTGGATGTGGCCTCATGTTTCATGTGCTGGAGGGACCAACCCTTGGCGTTAGGTATTCATGCATGCATTTATCTGATTTATTCAAAGATATATACTCCTTTCCACGAAGGTGGCAAAGCAGCGAACACAGAAGCACGGCTGTATAATCGGCAGTGAACGCAGCAATGCAAACAGCGCCTGCAAATTAATCCTGAATCGAACTGCAGGCTCTGTAATGTGGTGTGGATTGCAGCTGGCTGGGACGCCCTTCAGGGACAGCCTGGAAAAGGGACGGGCCTTATGAAGGCTGCAGGATATCAGACGTGGCTGTGGAAGACGCTCTGCCTTGTGTGACTAGGAGAGCAAGTGTCGCAGGACCCACACAAGTCTGGGGGCAAATTGTCAGGGCCATCATGGAGCCCCATCTGCAGTGGGCAAGGGGCTGCAACCCCCCCCCCCCGGCCGGCCGGAGTGGTTCCCCACTAGCCACTCTGCTCAGTCGGATTAATCAGAGGTGCTTTGGAGGCTCCAGGGCTTCCGTCCTCCCAGGAAGAGTCTTTAATGGCTGAAGGAAATGATCGTTTGAGCCAACACAGGCCGCCGCTCCTGGCCATTGGTCAAGGGCCTGTAAGCAACCTTGCTTTTCTATTGACTGCTCATTTGCAGAGCATATTAAAGGTTATCAAAGGGAATGTTTTAATGCCGACCTGGATGCTTGGCTGAATAGCCGGCCCTGAAAAGGCTCAATTGATTACATCGTCAAAACAGGCGCTCCTTCAAGAATTCAGTGGGGGCTGGAGATGCCTGGCAGTATCCCCCCCCCCCGTGTGCATGTGGTCGATGATATCCTCACAAAATAGCCACTGCTTGAGCTGCCCTGTGCCCCAAATTGCCAAGTTGTTCCTTGATATCTGTAAAGGGTTCACAGCCTGGGTGTTTACGTATTTGTCTCTGTGAAAAGAGGGAAAGAAGAAAAAGTTGATAACCTTGGATGCAATGATGCATTTATGAGAAGCAGAGAAGGCGGGGGGGGGGGGGTGAAGCTCCATGGCGATTAAAGACACCTCTCTTCATGTGAGCAACATTAAATACAACTGGCATAATGACAGATCTGTGATCTGATAGAATATAGAGGACTGGAAATAAGGGCTTGTATTTTTCCCTGATGTATCATAATGGTCACATTTTTCTTCTACAATGGTTTTTCTGAGATAAAGAACAAATTAAACTGATTTTGATTGCTACTTAGAAATACTTAAAATTGAAAAAGGCAGCAGGTGGGCCTGGCTGGGAGGGTTGGTTATTTTAGCATCACAGATGCATGCATAAAACATCACAGGCCCCTCAAAAAATCCCTTTCATTCCAAAGGGCCAAAACCTCCCGGGCTTCGCATGTGCTGAAGGTGAAAGCTGTTTCAGACGTGTGCCCAGGAATGATCAGGGACTCGGGGAACGTGTTGTCGCCGGCTTGCAAAATGTCTCTTAGCAGAGCGTGCGGCTCTCCATGGCGGCTGCCTCCTTGCAGCCGGAGAAGCAGGTGCTTTCAATGTGCCTCCTCGCTGTTCATGTGTGTCATGGCCCAGTGTGGAGAAGAGAGCTCTGGTCTCTGGGATCAGGCTGTTCCTCCCACACTGGAGACTTTCCCAGTGGAACTGGACAGCCACCTGAGTGGGATGGCGTAATGTGGTGTCCTGCCCCAGGAGGGGCTGGACCTGATGGCCTTCAGGGCCCCTTCCAACTCTACTCTTCTGCGTTTCTGTGTTTGGAAGCACATCTTACGGGCGAGGTACTTGTGACACAGGCTGCTTCACAGCACCTACTTCCAGCCTCTGAGCAAGGTGAGACTCCCCTGTGCGTACCAGGACGCAGCCCCGCCAGCAGCTGCCCTTGCTCGTCCTCCTGGGAGCGGGCCAAAGCTGGGGCGGGAGGGCAGGCCCCGCGAAGGCGAGGGGCCGCCCCGCAGGGCTCTTGCCAGGCAGCCCCTGCTGGAGTCGGGGCCCTTGGCAGGGTTCTGACTGCCTCGGCCCTTGAGGCTGGGCTTGGGGTGTGCGATGCAGGGGAGACGGCACAGGCAGACCGCCCGCTTCTGGCTCTGCCTTCACCAGCCTCGGTTTTTCCCCTGCCTGCTTTGGTGCGGCTCTGGCTCTGCCCACGCCTGTCCCCGTGCCGTGTCCCAGTGCTGGCTGGAGGCCAGGGCTGGTCCCCGCAGAAGGAGCACAGCTCTCCCCTTCCGCAGGTGCCCACTGAGTGCACTACTTGATTATATGTCACGGCAACATTTTATCTTACAATATTGTAAGTTACCTGCAGCGAGGAGCTTGCCTACGGAGCTGAGATATAAAACAGAACATAAATAAAACCCAGTTTTTCCGAGCTTGCCCTCCCCAGGTGGGCTGTGAGGCTAGGAGAGGGCCAGCCCAAATGCATCTCCTGGCCCGGAGGGCTGGTGGCGGCAGCAGAGTGGCAATGAACCAGGAGGTGGCGTCTGGGCAGAATTGAAGCCGATTTCCCAGTGAGAAATAATTTCACCTATAAATCACCGCTTATCTCTGTGTCAGCCATAGCACGCCTGTTGGCCTACATGCCGGTTTGTCAGGGAGCTGGCTACTTTAACTGCTTTTCCTGAGCAAAACTTGCATTCTCTTGGAGCAGAGTCTTCTTAGCCCTTGACACAGATTTGGGATCCATGAGGAGCGGGCGGCTTGGGGTGCAGGAATGCCATCAGGCACATCCCCCCCCGCTCCCCACCCACTTTCGTGGCTGCGGGCATGGGCACAGAGGTCTTTCCAGCACAGGGCTGAGCTCCTTGTTGGAGGAGCTCCTGGGCCCTCTTTCCAGTGGCCAAAATGCCAGCTGCAGAGAGGCGCATCAGCCGCCGGAATGGGGAAATGATGCCCCATAGCCAGGAAAGACAAGTGGCGAATCCAGGACACAGAAACCCTTTGCTGCCACCCCCCTGCAGCCCTTAAAAGCTGGCCCAGGAGTGTGCCCGCTTGAGCACCCACAGCTGGCACTGCCAGCAAGGGACTGATTTTGGTGAGGGATCCGGCTCTCGCCACCCTCCCGCCCGACATGTTGGCGGGGGAAGCTCTGTGCCGCCAGAGGCTTGCAGGCTGTTTCTTCATCCTTCAAGGAAGAAGCTCCCCTTCCAAGCAGCCTCTTCTGACGCTAAGCAGCTTTTCCTGATGTTTGATCAGAGCTCCCCCACCCGCAGTTTAAACTCTCTGCTTCACCTCAAGAGAGATTTGAGGGTAATTTTGCGCCTCCGCCTCCGGCAGAGCAATCCAAAGGAAGTGTCGAGTGTGCCTATAAGATGAGCAAACTTTACAGGGGGCATTTCATAATCCATGAGCCTCTTTCTGATTCCGGCTTGTCTGGGCAGAACCCCCTTCCCATTCTGGCATTTTCCAGACCCTTTGGCTGGAATGTCTGCTGCACCAACGGTTTCACCTGGCCATCTCCTCTCCGTTCCTGCACCTCCGCACTTCCAATTCTGCTCCCAAATTCTAGGACCGCCTCCCTGAGCCTTTCTCTCCCTGTGAGGGCTGGTTGTCTCCCTCAGACCACCCCTCTGCACACAGCAAGACTTGCTCCTTCTGTGCAAGCCCACTTCCCACCCACTCGGCCAAGCCATCCTAGCCCACTTCTTTGACCTGTGCCTCCTTGTGGTAGATGCGTTCCTCGCACAGCACCCTTGGGTGCCTCGGTGATGCTGGGGTGCTCGTGGTGTTATGTGCCACCTCTGACTTAGAGCGACCCAATGAATGGATGCTCTCCAAATTGTCCTGTGCTTCCCTTCTGGAATCGGCCCATCTCAGATCTGGTCGTCTTCTGCCTTTGGCCTCCCCTAGCACGGTTTTCGTTGCCAGCGAGCATTGTCTTCTTGTGCTCAAAGCGTGACAGCCTCATTGTTGTCAGTTGTGCTTCGAGGGGAAGCTCTGCCTTGATTCGATGCAGGACTCCTTGCCTGTCTTTCTCTTGGTCCAGAGTATTCGCAAAGCTCTCCTGCAGCTCCATGTTTCAAATGCCCCTGTTTTCTTCCTCTCGGCGTTTTCCTTTGTCCTGCCTTCGCAGCCTCACGTAGTGATGAGGAATAGAAGAGTGTGGGTGAGCTCGGCTTTGGCCTCTGGTGGGTGTTCTTGGAGAAGGTGTGTTTGGCACCTTTCCAAAGTGCACCATTGGCCTGGTAATGGTAGGCTCAGTTTCTTGCTCCACAAAGAGCCCCATCTTGCTCTGAGTGTGCTGGCTCCTTCCCGTCTCTTTAGCGGGCAGGAGAAGAGCAGAGCTCTGAGCTTCCCAGGAGGGGCAGGAGGCCGGAGTGCTGGGGAACGTGTGGAGATCAACTGTTCTCCTGCCTCAGAGGCTCAGGTGAAGCCACCCAGGCAAGTCACTCCCCTCCCAAGGTATAGCTGGGGCCCATTTGTCCAGCATGGGGTGGGAAGATCAAGCAGGACCTATGAGGAAAGCCAGAAGGGCGGAGCAGGAGGCGAGCTGGGCCAGCTCTCATGCCCATGGCACACTCCGCCTCAGGCTTGCTGTGTTGCAAACAGGTTGCCTTTCTTCTCAGGCATTAGAGAGATCAAGCACTTATAGACTATTAATCGATTTAAGAGTCTGGCTTTTTACCCAATTAATGGATTAGATTTTAAATACAGTTGCTCAACTTCATTTTCCAGCTTCCTCTGTAGGGACAGCTTCGCTTTAGGATAAACACTTTAAAATGTAATAAACAAAACCTGCCATTCCTAGCTGGGAGAAGCGCTCCCTTTAATATATTCTTTTCATCAAAACTGGGAACATGGCACCTTCCTTATTACAGTAAAACACCAGCCAAAATAGATTCAGAAAAAAAAATTAATCAAATTTGAGCCCCTGCAGTATTGCGAAAACTCCAGGTTAAAAGACAATATTGACGTGGGTTTTGGCTGAGCAACTGAGCTTCAGCTGCCTGCAGGCCTGGAAAAGCCAAGCTTGTCTTTTCACCCTGAAAGTGAAACTCTCCACGCTCCAGTCTGAGGCTTGCTTTGTGCTTCTTTTGCTCTCTGTCTCTGGCCATTGCAAGTTCCTGGTCAAATGCTATAGGAATAACCTGACTCGGCATGCTCACGAGGAATGCTCAGCACGCCGTCGATGCCGGGAAGCCCCAGTGGGGAGGTCTGGGTCTCCAGGGATCGGTCACACAGAGCAAGGGGCACGCATCACGCAATGCCCCTTCGCCTTTCCATAGGCAGGTGCATGTCCATCATCGCCGTGTGAGCGAACTGGGCCCCAGGAGCCGTGGGCAGGGGGACTCTTCTCCAGCACTCCTTGAAGGAGGGCCACTTGCATTCCTGCACCCCAGTTCTGTGCCCTGTTCTCGGGGTGTGGAGGGGTGGGGGGGAGACTGGGAGGCGTTCCCTCGCACTCTCTTTTCCTCCTGTCCACCATTTCTGCTCCCAAGATTGCACTGTGCCACGCTGTGGCACCAATCCAGGGCTTTTCCGGAAGGGCAGGGAGAGGGTGCTGGCCAGCTAGGAAAAGCGCTTTGTGCCCCCCCCCCCCCGCCTTGAAATTGCCTCCAGGCGGATTCCCACCAGCCCGCAGCTGGAGCATCGCTGCCTGTGGTCTAGCTGTCTGAGAAGCAGGTCCAACCCATAATAGGTCGCCGAAGCTGCAGACCTGAAGCATGTGGCGTGGTGCCCGTGTTTGCAGCATGCCCTGGCCAGGCGGAAGGGAGAACGGAGGACAGCAAGGTGGAAAAGCCGGCTGGGCAGGGAGGGGCGGGCACCGTGCAGGCATGTTGTACAACTTTTCATGGTGAGACTGGCGCTCGGCTTCGAGGTGACAAACCCCCTGATGTGTGCAAGAGAGCTAATTTTAGCTCTTTGTTCTCGCTTTTTGCTTTTTCAAAAACCCTGGCCAATCCGGCTGCGTTCACCGGGGACTTCGATGAAAGTGTGGATTTGCTGGGCATTTTGCGCTTAATCCCAAATCTGTCAAGGCTTGTTAAATTTGATGGGGCCTGAAAGGTCTGGTGTTAAGCAAATACACAGTGACCAGAGCCCTTTGATGAGAATCAAGCTGAACTCTAATCCTGCAGTAATGGCTTTGCCGCCAGCCGGCCCGGCCCCGGGATAAATAGGGGCAGGGAGGGCTCTGGAGCCGCAGCATCTGTTAGGCAAAACCGAGGGCATCGTGGTTCGTGGCAGCTTTCTCCTGCGGGTGCTTTTTAAGGGGGCAGCCCTCGCACACCCCCTCTGCCCCCTGCCCCTCTGGAGTCGGGCTCGCCCTGACCTGGGCAGCTCTCCTTTCTGCCTGCTCCCTTAAGCAAGGCAGGGGCAGCGGCCGTCCCCACTGACCTCTTATCTGGCCCATGGAGAACCTCTGTGGCAATTATCCCAGAGGCACGCAAGGGATTGCAGCGCTCGACCCCGGCTGGCGTTCTCCCCACTCAGCCCACGCAAGCGTTTCAGCAAGTGGAAAGGAAGGGGAGACAGCGCCCCACTACTGTGCTGAACAGCTGAAAATGGCTGAACCGCCAAACTGCATGCTGGGAAAACCTGGAAACCAGGTCAGGAGATCTACCTATAAAAGTTGGTTTGGGGTTTTTTGGTCCGTTTATTTTCTGGTCATTTATAAGGGCATGTATTCCCTGCTTTTTGGCCCTAACATGCATCCCTCAAGCGGGTTACCATAAATTAAAAACTGAACCCATCATGAAAGTTACAATTAAACCGACTTCAGAGAGGCAGGACAGTCCTGTCTTTGAAGGGCTGCCAGAGGACTGTCCTTTGCCTTGAGGACCAGCCTCTTGTGCAGTCCAGCTGTGCCTGGATGATAAAGAAGCATCAAAAAGAAGAGCCTCCAAAGGTTGTACCTGGACAGCTGACAGAGCCAAGCAGATGGGAGGCCTCCGGCTCACAGCCTTCAGCACTTGGTACGTCTACTGAAAACATAAGGGCAAATTCTTCACTTGCTTCTCTACAGATTCATTTTGTCTGCAGATCTCAACTACCCAGTGAATATTCAGTCAGTGAGTCCGAGAGCCCCTGAAAAAGAACGTTTTGCGTCTCCATTTGTGAGGAGAAATTTTGGAAGCAAAGTCATTTCACCTCAAGCATTGATGTATTTCAGCATCCCTCAAGCTGGTACCCTCCAGATGTGTTGGACTACAACTCCCATATTTCACCGCCAGCACCGGAGTGGGGTCGACAGCCTGGAGGAGGGTCGCCTCACTATCAGAGCTCTCAGTGGCTGCCTACCTGATGGACAAAGATCATTAAGCCCTGAATATCCTGGGACGGAGGCGAGCCATGCTCTCCGTCCTAAATGATCTTTTCTCTTTTGATGAATCTTCTCTAATAAGAGGAGAGGGAAGTGGTATCTTTCCAGATCTGCCCATTTCCCAGGAGAGCGGCTGCTACGCAATCTGATGAAACATTCATGCAAAAGATATAAACACTTTGCAAAGTGATGCTTAAGCAATCAGACGCTCCGGGGGGTGGCTTGCCGGCAGAAGAGCCCGGCCTGACAGACAGGAAGGCTCTCTGGGGCCTGCCAGGCCCTCTGCGATGCTCACGTGGTCACACTCCTTCCCAGCGGCCTGTTTGCGATTGGAGGGTAGCACAAAATATGGACGTTTGTGCATTTAATGGCTTGCTTGGTCAATAGACTGATTTATTGTTGCTGTGGATTTTGTTACTCCTTTAAAGTTAAATGGAAAGGAAAGAAGGATGATATACATATTTGCCAAATGCTGCAGGGCAGGAGATAGATCTAGGCTGCTTTTTGTTCTTTGCTTAGATGTTTCCACCAGTTGCTGTACGCTCAAAATATCATACACGGGCCCTTTTACAAGTAACTTGATGGCACCCACTGGTGCATGTGAGTTGCCAAATCGCTCTATGATCTTGCATACAGATGTTGCCCATGAGGAAAGGTGCTATCATCATGCTGAGAACTTGCCGGTGCCGAGTCGGGAAGCAACTCAGGTTTCCCAAGTGAGTAATGAATTCAACGGCAGATCGGTTTTGTCCTACTGGCTCAGATTCCACAATATTTATTTTAATCAGTTTGCAGAAGAGCTGCTTTGATAAGTGCTCGCTTTGATCTAGTGAGTTCAGTTCTTGCGAAGAGTTGCCACTCAGTTCAGTTATAAGAGAACAAAAGAAACAGAGCCAGGAAAGGGGACCATTCGGTAACACAGGGAAGGGGCAGGAAGATTGGTTCGCCATAAAATCAGCTCTCCCTTTTAGTGGGGAAGCTGACAGCTCTGTTTGTCTGTGTGGCAGGCAGGCCTCTCTGGTTGGGAGCTGGGGATATTTCACCGGGCTGAGATCTCTTCTCTCGCTTTTGTGCATGGGGACACCCTGCGCCTCTCCAGCTGCAGCATGTGACTCCCTGTCCCTGGACAGAGTCTTGTGACTCAGGACAGCCTTCCCTAACCTCTCGTCCTCCAGATCAAATGGACTTCAACTGCCGTCAGCAAAGCCAGGAGTAGCGCCATTGCGGGCTTCCATTCAGCACCATAGACAGCTCCCTCGAAGCTCAGAATGCGGGCTGACATGGATACGGATAATGGATAATGCCAGAGGGGTTAACCAGCCGCTCCTGTCGAGAGTCAGGGATTCTGGGAATTGTAGTCCACAGTTTATGGATGGTCCCAGGTCTCAGAAGGCTGTTTTAGGATGATGGTGATGATGGGATCACGTTTCCAGGGAAAAGAGACTTGCCTGGTGCCATCACTGTCACCTTTGGCACCAGGCACAGCAATTGTCTTCTTCCAAGCTTTTGATGTATTTTTTAAAAAAACATGCTGTTGTTTGTTATCTTTTATCCATGTGCTTTTTCTTTTGTGTGTAAACCAGCCTGCAAGCAGAAAGGTGGAACTGAATTATTTAGATGAAGGAGGCAAGTATCCAAGTAATGGCACATCAGAAAGCAAGCAGAGAACCTGGGGGAGTGTGTGTGTGTGTGTGTGTGTGTGTGTGTGTGTGTGTTGGGGGGGGGTTACCAGCCCTCCATCTCCCCAACTGAAGCAGCTGCCTTTTAAATCCCCAGCTGGTTATTTGGGAGAGCAAAGGATCGTGGCCTTATCCATTTCCAAAGACAAGCTGCATCTCCAAAGGCCATTCCTTGGGTTGCCTTTGTCAGGAGGAGGTGTGTGTGTGCAAAGGGATTGGTGTGTAAAGCTGGGAGCAGTTATTTGCTCCATGGCAGCTGACGAAGCGGCTAATTCACAAACAGGAGTGGAAATGAAGATGCATCTCCCTCTTAGTCTCTGTGAAAATAGTTTTCTTTGTGAATTAAGGCCATTCGTCGTACATCTCAGGAACGCCTGTGTGACTTCCAGATTCCTATTAATGTGGTCTTGCTTTTAATTCTCTCGCAGTCCACGCGACCCCTAAGCATTTGTCAGATGGAATTGGATGCATGTGCATGCGAGGATGTCTGGGGGTTTCCAAGGATGTTCCATGATGCTGCCCAGCCTGTGGGCCTAGTCTGCCAAAGCGGCCTTGGGCCGGGCTGAGGGCCAGTGCCAGCCCCAGGCTTTGGGGGCCTTTGGCAGGATGGCTCCCGCGGGTGCCCTCCTTCAGGGCTCCCCTCTTCTCAGCATGATGGCGCCCCTCCTCCTCCTCCTCCTCCTCCTCCTCCCCGGGGCCCCACTGGCTTGCTGCACTGGCTGGGGGCCAGAGATGCTTTCATGCCTCCACTTGCATGGGGGCAGAGATTGGGGAGGGGGGCAAAATACCAGGGTCAACCCAGATCTCAGTCCAGCAGAAGAAACTCAACAAAAAGGAGCTGTGTGGGGGCCCACAGTGCGCCTCCGGGGCCTTCCTCCTACTTTCGCAGGACGAAAGTGCAGGACCAGGGGAAGACGCCAACCTCGACGGCATCCCAGCGGGAGGAGAGGCTCCCGAAGCACTTGGAGGCTTGTGCCTGCGGGTTTGTGGACTTGGAGGAGCGCCGAAGACCTAGGAGGGTGCTGCTGCGTCACACGTACTGCAAGTTTGTGATAAACTGCCTCTTGGCATATTTGCTCCTCCCGAATTTGCCTCCCCTTCGAGCACCTTTGAGTTGAGGGCCACACGGGGCAAAGGATGTGGAGTGACCTGTGCGCGGCAGGGCTGTGCGAGTGGGCGCAGGGTCTGCAGCTGCTCCTCCTCCTCCTCCTCCTCGCACCCCCTGCTGTCTGGGTCAGAGCAAAAGGAAGGGGGGCAGGCAGGCTGCAGTGAGGAAGAGCACCTCCAGGGGGCACTCTTGGGTTGGGTCCGACTGGGATCTTGGGTTGGGTCCGACAGGCTCTTGGCAAGTGGCCAGTGGTGTCTGCCCTCGAAGGTGGGCATGGAAGGACCCGTCCTAGGAGCAGGAATGGCACTCAGAATCTGCCTGGGGCCACGCGTGGCTGATCCGAATCTAGTTTGGGGGCACAGAGAACGTGGAAGGTTTTGCACCTGAAATGTGAATGGGACGGAAAGCCCAGAAGGCTCTCCGAAGGGCAGACGGCAAGTTCCTCGTCCCGCTACCAGGAGTAGCCTAGCCCTGGGCTTTGCATTGCCTGCAGAATGATGAGCTGAGAGCAGCTGAGAGGGAGCTGAGGACTGAGCTCCACCAGGACTGCTGGATATTCGTTTCCGCCCTTGGGGACTTGTGCAGAAGAACATTTTCCTTGCGACGGGTGGTTCCATGAATCATGTCGGAGCAGCTAATGCTGGTGAGATTTTGAGGGTGTGGAGCATGGCAGGGAAACCACAGCAGAGAAGCGGGGGGACTTTCTCTGTGCGCCTTTGATTCCGATCAAGGGAAGTCCTCCTTCACACTGCGCCTAGTTAAGCTGTTTAATGTCTCAGTATCCAACCCAGCAATTCCACTGCCAATAATTTTTCCCAAGTGACACAGCTGCCATGAACTAGCAGGTCTGTTGCGTTGCGTTGCGTTGCGTTGCGTTGCGTTGCTTTCCTTTCCTTTCCTTTCCTTTCCTTTCCTTTCCTTTCCTTTCCT
>JAIXND010000621.1:1369401-1462661 GCA_023646645.1 Varanus salvator macromaculatus
CTTTCCTTTCCTTTCCTTTCCTTTCCTTTCCTTTCCTTTCCTTTCCTTTCTGATAGGTTTCCACAAATTGAGCAGCTGCTTGTTTTATAGTAGTTTATCAATATTTTGTTTGTACAGTTTTTATGAGCATTTTATGTATTGTATTTATGATTTCAATCATTGTAAGCTGCCCAGAGAGCCCGTGGGCTGTGGGGTGGTATAGACATGTAATAAACTAACCCACAACCCGTCGCCAGCCAAAAAGGCACGTCTCCCTCACAGGTTAAAGCATGAAAATAGGCAGCTGGGGGGGGGGCATTAATTTGTTTGGGGATGATTTGTCCATTTGGGGGACTGCAAATGGCTGTGACTCAATTGTCGTGACTGCATTTCCTTCAGGGGGCAGAGCAAGGGAGCGCCGCCGCCCGGGGACCTCCGAAGCACAGGCAGAATGGGTTGTGCAGTGCCTGCGCTTCCCTGGGTGCTGATCCATGCGTCCCGGCTCTGCCATTTTTATGTTTTTAACTTATTGGCAGAGCGGAGGGTGCTTGGCCTACCTGTCTCCTTCTAGGGCCTGGATCAGGAATCTCTGGCCACCCAGACATTGTTGACTGCAACATCCATCATCTTCAACCAGTACCCTCACTAGCTGGGGCTGATGGCAGTTGGAGGACCCAACAATGCATGCAGGGGTACGGCTTCCCCAGCCCTCCATACCTAAATTGGGTAGCAGCACAGAGATGCCAGTAATCGGGGTGCTGCCAAACTGCACGGCAAGCGCTAGAGCCACCATGGGTGACCTACGTCAGGCTGCGGGTCAGGTGGCCACCTGCGAAGGCCCCCGTCAGTGGCATGGCAGGAGCAGATGTGGCGGCCAGGTCACCAAAGACGATGTGGTTGTGTGTAAATATTTTGAGTGGTAAATATATGCAAATAAATAATGCATCTGCTTTTCTATGTTACACTGGTCGTGGGGGCTGGGTGAATTTTTCTTTCCTAGCCTCTGCCCATGGGAAGCCATTCCAACTATGATGGGATGCAGGGAAGAGCCATGGGGCTGATATGGGCACGTGGTTTTTTGTGCATGTCATTGGCTGCTGTGGTGTTTGATGTTGCTAATGACATTACATTATTCATGACAAATCTATAAAAGTTTTTAAAGAGCACGCAAACCACTAGTGGTAGAGACAGGATTTCATAACGATGGGCATAGCATTGTTTTCATCCCCAAAGACTGTTCCGTACCATTTCTGTGTTCATCTGTATATTTCTTTTTAATCTGTAAAAATGCACATTTAACTGGGAATTTTTAAATGCATATTCTCTCAAAATACATATTTCTCAGCATATTTTGTCCCTTCCCTTCCCTTCCCTTCCCTTCCCATTTTGAGCCAAGAACTGTGTCAAAATGCTCAGGAAGTGCAAAAGCCTGTGAATCTCTAAGTTCTGATCCATGTGTTACCTGGAAAGGTGCAAATGAAGTCAGTTCATACCAGAATTCACAAAGATTGCCTTCTTCTGGGGTCCCTGCTGATAGCTGGAAATACAAAAACCAGGAAAGCAGAGTTCTCAGGATGCTCAGTTACAGAAGGGAATCAGATAACCAAAGGAAGTGTATTTCTCAATGAGCCCAACATTTTCCACGGTCTTCTTAACATTGAAAAAGGCCATAAGTGGAGGGGAATGCCATGCCGTCTCCCAGGGGCATCTTTTCCCAATCTTTTGGTTGCGCCCAGCCTGTGGGAAGAATTCTGGGTCACCTGAATGCTTCTATCCTACCACCACCAGCTTCAAGCTCTCTGTCCACCACTGCTACAGCGGCAGGTCTTTTGATTCATTGCTACAACCACTCTGCACTTAGCTCTTCTACCGTTTGCTTGCGGAAACCGCTTAGTACCCTATCGCCAGAGACGAGATATTCGCTGTTTTCTGTAGAATAATATAATTCTTCATATTTTATTAACCAGAATAACCACAAGTCTCCTGGCTCTAGTAAATCCATACTGAGATCATGTTTCCCCCTGAATTTCCAACTGTCCTAGCTTTTGGAACAAAACTGTCAGAAAATGCATTTGAGCTCATTCAGGGTGCTCAGTACACGATGGAGCCGCTTGCGAAACATTACACAAAAGCAGAGCTGCAGTAGAGAGGGGGCCAGACACGTTTCCAATGGCTGGAATCCACCCCTGAGAGGGTGTGAGCTTGGCACCGCCATCCCCAAACCGCACATTTTATCTTGGCAGGGCTTTTTTATTAACTCTGCATATTTTGTTTGATTGCAACTCACCACAACCCAATAAAACACCCCAACAACAACACACGCACACACATGCACACACAGCTGTGGTTGTGTTGGAGAACAACAGAAAATGTTCAAGTGATTCCCCCTGCCCCAAAAAAGAGCAAGACAAAAACAAAACTCTTACATCAAGTTACTGTATTCTATTCTCTTGTTGTTCTTTTTAATGGGCTATAAAACTGATGGACTCGCTCTGCTTCCAATGACTTTACAAAATATTAGTTGGGGTGCGTATCGATTCTCTGCTCTCATCTCCTTCCCTCCGTCCCTGCCGCACCCCGATGACACCAAGTGACAAACTTGTGAATTAAATTATGAAGCTTTTAACCTTACATTAGAAGACGGATCTGCTCTCTGGCTTGCTAAACCAAACCACATTAGTTGTGCAATGTTATTTTCCTAAAAACACATTTCGGAGGAATAACACCAATCTGTGTTGCATTTTATAGAGCAAAATAATTGAATGGCGGCTGTTTGTAATTTTAGCAATCTCTTAACCTTAATCATATTTAATGGCTTTTCACTTCAGGCTAACAGGAGGGGGAAAATATTTCTGCTGTGTTCTGTGCCGGCACTTCAGCAATGCGCTTGCCGTTCTCTGGCAGGCACAGTAAATTCCCACTATCTGAATTTTTTGGTTCAGGACAATCATTCAGGAGGGAATTACTTTCTCATCTATGAAATAAATGAGATGTTAAACTAGTTTTCTGCTTCCCGTGGTACAAATGTGGCACTGCGCGTCCCATGGAAAGCGCAAGCACACGTCAAGTTCCCATTACGGTGAGAGTGGGGAGCTGAGGGGCACCTGGGGTGAGTCAATCAACAACGTATTGCAGGAGGAGAGAGGAGCCAACATGGCGCCCAAGGAGGTCAGCCCTGCCTAGGAGTGTCTCCAGGCTTCTGCGCTTGGGAATGGAGGGCTTCACGACTTCCCAGCCATTGCTTCCATTCTGCCAAATAAGCTTTAATCTGTGGATTGTCCAAACGACTGTTTTGAAGGAAACATGCGTTTGCTGTGCGTGGAGATGGCGTCACAGAAACGAGCGACCGGGGGTGGGAGCGATTCCCGCATGGAGAACAGGCTTTGGGCTTTGGGTTTAGAGGAAGGGTGCACTGTTCTGCCAGGGACAAGATCCGTCCCTGTGGTTGGCACCTCGACTTTTCAGGCATGTTTCCTTGGTGCCGGCCCTTGCGTCCTTTAGACAGCAGCAGAAAGGGGCTTGGGTTTCATCGAGTGATACCGCAGCCTACTGTTCTCTGTTTCCATGCTTATTCTTCATTTACCTTGTTTGGTGCAGTGCTGTTGTTAGATCAATTGCTGTTAGATAGTTGTTTTCGTAATGATCTTTTAAGTGTTTTATATTGCACTGAGCCATGCTGAAGTACTCAGAGCGGGAGAAGAAGCAGAAAGCTTTTCGAATTGCATGCATTTCCTTTCCTGCCTGTGAAGTTTCAGATATTGAGGCCTGGAGACGTGGACAAAGGGCTTGGCCACGTTCCACATACTAGCTGTGTGCTCGACCCTGGCCCATCGCGACTTCTCGCTCAAGGAAAGGGAGGGACGTGCGCCTGGGCCCAGGGAGCTGTGAATGCCTCTTCGAGAGAGGGAATGATGCCAGCCTCGTGATTAACCCACTCCTGAAAAAACCCCATCTGGGCCCAGAGGACATCAGCAACACTGGGCCAGTGGCCAATGTTTCCTTCCCAGGAAAGCGTTTGAGAAGGCAGTGGCTGAACAACAGCAGCAATCCCGCTCTTGCATGAAACGCGCCACCTCGACCCACCTCAGTCGGGCTACTGGAATGGAGACTGCCTTGGCCGCCCTGTGGGATGAGGACAGGAGGAGCGTGACCCCGCTGGGCCTCTCGGACCTCTCGGCGGCTTTCAGGACCATCGGCCGCGACATCCCTCTGGACAGGCCGGCCGGGTTGGGCGCTGGAGGCACAGCTTCACGGCCCTCCGCTCCTCCTTGGTTCCAGAAGGTGGTGCTGGGGGAGTCGTGCTCTGTGCCGTGGCGGTTACGAAAGAGCCAGAGATTGGCAGAGAGTGTTTAACAGAATTCCCTTTTCTTGACTGGCAGAGCTTTCCTGGGGATAGACACAGATGCCAGCAGAGTGCCAGGATGTTGCACTTGCCATTTATTGGGTCATTCCGCATGGATTTATTTTTGCAATTTACAAAGTAATTTTTCCCTACAGAAATATTTACTTCCACACTATGTGAGTAGGTAGTGCTGAGAAAGGTGATTGCTGTTGAAACGGTTCCAGATGCTTTGGCAGCGATCCCTTGTGGCCGTCATGTGTCATTTCTGAGTAGCAGAGGCATGAAATTCTAAAATAACCCCTCTTGCTATAGTTGTGGGAGCAAAGGCCTTTGCTGAAGCAGAGCAGAGGGTGATGATGATGATGATGAGGGACGATATACACAACACAGTACTTCACTCACAATGCTGCAGTAGCAGTAGCAGTAGCAGTAGTAATAATAATGGAGGAGGAGGAGGAGGAGGAGGGGTCTAGCCTTGATTCGTGGGATGAAAGCCGTGGGATGTGAAATTGCGCCCAGGTCCCCCTTGGCCCAAGAAGTCCAAGCTGGACTGGCCGAGACAGACCGGGCTTTGCTACGAGTGGATGGGAGCGTTGCAAAGCTGCCAGAGGCTTTCACAAGGCAAGTTCCTGCTCTCAGCAGAGGGCGGCGGTCGCGGAGGAACGCCAAGCGCAGCCTGTGAGAGAGGCGAGAGGTGCACAAGGGGCGGCGGAGGGACGGAAACAGGGCTGCTCGCTGGGAGTGGTGGAAGCCATCCTGTCGTGTCCGCGCTTTGTCTGGCCTCCAGGCCACTGCGGAGCGCCATGAAAGACGCTGGCACTGACCAATATGCCCTGGGGCCAGAGCTTCTGAAGCGAGTCTTGTCCTGTGTGAAGCTCGGGTCAGCCCTGGAGGCCATCCATCCCCCGGCTGCTCCCACTGAGGGATAGCAAGCAGCCGGCATTAATACAAATGGCCGTGTTGCATTAATAACTCCGTGCTGGTGGCCACATATCACCATCGCCGCAAGACGATGCGTGTTCATACTCCGGGAGGGAGGGAAGGATTCTGTCTCTTGAATTTCCTGGTGCGTTATGTTTAAACCAGAATATTAATGCAAAATATTAAAACTCTCTTTTACCTTCCGTTTCTACAGCCATGTTTTAAAAGGGAAAATACGATGCCATTAAAAGAGAATAATGTTCCTCGTTTCCCGTCTTGCCCCTGCCTGGCTTTCCATCCCCACCTCCCATGGCAGAGCCTCGCTAAAGAGCCCCTTGACAGCATGCCCAGGAACAGCCCCGGCTCAATCTGCAGCCACGAGGAGTCGATATCCGAATGGACACAGCGCATCCATTTACCTGCTGGACCAGGCTGCGATGAGGGACCCCGAGGATGTGGGCGGACCCCCAGCTGAGGAGCCGTTCCAGGAAGCAAAGTCGGCATGATGCCCCCTCGGATTCCGTCTGAGTCTTATGGCTCTGGCGGCTGTTCATTCAGGAGCCCGAAAGGGGGGGATATTGGAAAGCTCCAAACTGTTGCACCCCAAGGCCTGGGCCCTCGTTCCTGGAAACCCACACGCTTCCCTTTCCTAGCCCTAGCCTTGATACCACATTAAATATGGCTCCACCAACCGTCCCTCCATCTTATCAGGTGATGCCTGCAGCTCAGTTTTCTCAGGAATGCCTTCTTGTGACGGGTATGGAACCTCCCACCGATCGCTCCATGGGATAACAGTGCTGGATTTGGGCATTAAAGGGGAAGTAGCAAAACGGCCCCCACTCCACTTCTCCTCGGTTTGCATAATTTTGCATGCCGGTCGCGTCTCGCCCATTGCTTCCCTGTTTTTCCAGGCACTTGGCCCTTTTCTGCCCCTTTCACCCCTCGGCAATATCCTCTTCCAGGCACAGTGGCCAGAATGTGGCCGCTGAGCTCCAAGTATGGTCATCCTGAATTCTTTTTTGGAGATGCCGCCAAGCGTTCTGGTGGCCGGTGGAGCTGAGGGCAAGAGCACAGGGCCAGCAAAGCGGAGTCAACGCTGCTCCGCCTGAGCTTAGCGCTCCTCCAACCGGTTGTCCAGGCATATGGAAGGGATTTCAAGACTGAGAGCAGAAGCGGCACAAGCGCCAGGAGGGGCCAAAGGGCAGCACCTGCTCATCTGGAGAGCCATGCTGGGCTGGACTGGGCTGGACTGGGCTGGGCTGGGCTGGGCTGGGCTCCCAAACCCTGATAAGCAGGAGCAATGTTGAGGGGAAGCTCTTCCGTGCAAGCTCAGTTGCATTTCCTTGCAGAGGGTTGTGTTTGTACTTAATTGTAGGTTCTCCTGCTTCATCCCCACCAACAGCCTTTGCAGTGGATGGAGGGTGAGGTTGGGCTGGGGACCTCCATCCGGTGGCTGGTAGGGTCCGAATCCAGGTTTGGCCAGTTGGTCTGTTGGGTTCAAGAAGCAGCCAGAAGGTTCTGGGGAGCAGAGAAATGTGTGCGAAGGTGGAGGCAACACGATCGAGATGTTCCAAGGGGCTCTGCTGCCCGTCCCTCCGCCCACTCCTGGGAGCACCCCAGAAACCCGGGAGCGCGGCCTGCAGGGCCAAGGACGGCTGGGGTTCCAGGCCCCTCCGACGTCGTTCTCCTCCTGCCGTTTCCTTAACGGGCAGCTGTGCCTGACTCTGCCGAAGGAAGGCAGCAATAGCCTCTTATTCATTTTGATGGCATCATGAAACATTAAAATCGGATTTGATGCGTCACATGGGAGCACCCCTCATCAGTGACTTGGCATATGTGCAGTGCGCGAGGCCGTGTGGGGAGAAGATGGGCGTCCCACCCTCTCACTGCTGGCAGAAAGCATTATTAAAAGAAACTAATCATTTTCCCCCAAAAGTACAAATAACCTAGTTATCTGGTGAGCCTAATGGCCTTATTTCTCCGTTCTTCAGCTTAATGCCCTGCCACCGGAGCGGCTTGAATCCGTCTCTCCAAGAGCCTAATTGTTTTTAAATGTCTTTTCTAACCACTTCACATCGAGACCATAAATCTGGTTTTCGGGTAACTGAGAGCCACCGTTCGGAGCTCAGTTTTTACGATGACACATTTTTGTGTTAATTAAAAAACACACTTAGGAAGATGCAATCCTTCAGCCTTTAAATACAAGACTCCTCGCCATGCCAAGGAAGGGTCACCGTCTCTTCTCCCAGCTCTGCGGAGCACCTCCACTCGCTGCAGGGCTCCTAACGAGGAGCGTTCCGTGCGCTCCCCTCCACGGCCACCCGGATGCTCCCCGCTCGCTCTGATCTATCAGGCTAATTCTTGCAGAGAGGTCTACGGAGCTCTGGCTTCTGCAGCACCGCCTGCACCCCTGCAGCTGGTTGCTATTCTTGGTCCCTCTGTCATTACGGCGATGATGGAGGAGGCTGCTTTACCTAATGATGCCCCATGGAGTGACTCCAGCGTCGCCTGAACTCTCCATCAGCCGCAGAAATGGCTCCTCTGTCTAAGTAGGTCTCCTTGCCAAGCAAGTGGGCATCATGCCCCTCTCATTGAGCCTACTTGCTCCCTGCAGGCAGAACCCCTTTCCCTTGGCCTTCGCTCCGCGGATGGAAGGGTCCATTCACGTGCAACGTTTCGCTCAAAGCACGGCTGGCGGGCCAGGGGAGCCTCCTCCGCTAGATGCACGTGGAAGCAGCCATTCTGGATGTCTTGCCTGAACGACTTGCAGATGCGGCACCCGGGATTCCCCCGTGCATCACAGCAATGTCTTGGCAGGGGTCCTGACTATTGGAGCCCTCCCCCGTGGTAATTATGCACGGCCAAAAAATAATAATAATCCGGAGGTAGGCTTTTTCCTGGCTGCATTTGGAATAAATCGGCTTAAAAACCATTTGCTGCTGGGCTGGCATTTAGTCATCAGGTGAATGGTTGTATTTTAGTAGCACTGTGAGCTGCCTTGTGAAGGCGTTGCACCCAGAAGGGAGGCCTAAAGTCTGCGAAAGGAAACATCTTTCCAGAATTCTGCTTTCCCTCCATGGCCATAGGTATGAAGGAAGAGACAGGAGCAGCACACCCGTGCTCGGAAGCAGAATTTCATGTCTTTTGTGAAAAATACCTCACGCATCCCAGTGGAAAGCCCTTCTAAATCAGCGGCATTAAAACCCATGACACGCATTTTAAATATAGATCTTGGAATGAATGAGAAGTGCTAAACAATGGACAAGCACCAGGTCTTCCAACAAAAGGTACATGTGGTACAACTTTGCGAAAACAACTCTGCCAGCATTCAGAGGCTGACAGAACAATTTTCTACTCCGAAGGATGTCCCGCACGGCAGGGAACGGCTCCTCTCCCGAGGCGGCCATGCCCTGAGCCGAAGAGTCCTGGGTCCCTTTGAACCATACCGCTTGGGTCGCCAGAAGCTCTCCAGATGTTTGCACCTGCAACATCAGCCCACAATGAGGGATGGTGGGAGCAACAGGCCGAAACACTGGGGAGGCCCACTGCGGCCAAAGGCTGCTGGATGTGTCCCCCCGGAGCTCTCTAAATCGCTGTCCCCGCCTCTGCTCTGACTTTTGGGAGAGCTCCGGGCTCCAGCCCTTCATGCAGAAGCCGATGTCCTACTTGTGTCCTTGATGAGGTGGCATCCTGGTCTGGATTTGGCGCAAGTGCAGAGGAGCAGCTTCTTGGCATCTCTGGCCCTGGTCTCTGTTGCTCGGGCGGAATTTGCTCCCAGGCTCTCCATGCACGCCCCCTCTTCGCCCTGCTGGGCCATGTTCCTGGGCTTCACACATTGCTGCTGTTTGATGATAGAATAAAACGGTATGCCTGGCTCAGGTTGTTCTGGCCATTTTTATAATCTGTCTCATGCATTCTGCCTTCTGTCCTTTAAAACTAAATGCACCCTGCGGTATGTTAATGTGCTCAGGTCCTGCGTAGGGGTGAGACTGCACAAAACCAGCCCATTTCTCCAAATTGCCGCAGCTAAAAATGAATGAGCACCTAAAAGAAGCAGAGACCAACAGCCCCTTTCCTCACAGTGTGGATCCATCGGCCTCTTCCGACAGAGCGCTCCAACAAAGCCGGCCTGGAGGGATACAAGTCAGTTTTGGCAGCCCATTGTATGCGAACCTGTGAGACAATGTGTGTCTTTAAGGCGATCCTGTTCTCTCTGTCTCAGAGAGACAAATTAACATAAATTTCTGGAAAAGAACAATGGTGGGGGAGGAAAGAAATGCTAATCATTGTTGAACGACCAGGTAAGTTTCAGTAGAGTGATCTACTAAATATTAATGCATTGGGTTTTTGACATTTCAGAACTCAATTATTGGCTGATTAATCAGGCTTTTACAGTGCATTATGTTTGTGATGAAAAAGGAGGTGCCAATAAACCCCTGACGAGAAAGCTGTGCGCATCAGTTCTGAAGAGGGTGAACAAAAATCCCGACAGGAGGTTTCATCATTACATCGATGGCTTGGTGGCCATAGTAACAGTGACCTGTCGACAAGTGGAGGCAAGGTTCCTCTTGTTTCCACAGTGAGCTTAGGGCCAGGCTTGTGATTTGGGGTGGACAAGTTGGAAAAGAGCCTGCTTGTTGTGTGGATCAATGGAGAGCAAATGGAGAAAGAGGATGCTTGGACCATGACACTGTGGCCGCCATTTTCATGCCCTTGTTGAAATTCTTAGCCATGCAAACTCTCAAGTCGCTCTGCAAAGTAGAGCTTTCATGCGACGGTGTGGACCAGAGCTCTGAGGCTGGGAATGCAACCCTGGCTGTTCGGGAGTGGGTCCCTCTGTGTTTAGGAGAAGCAACTCCTGGTGAGAGTGTAGGATGGCTTATGTTACCTAGAGCCCAGCTTTTCCTTCAAGGAGCTCGAGGTGGGGCACTCCCCTTCCCTGCCCCATTGTATCCTCAGTGCAACTCTTGGAGGTGGGTCACGCGCAGGACCGTAACCGGCCCAAGTCCGTCCGGCTGGCTGAGCAGGGATCCGAGCTCAGCCCTCCTTGTCTCCTCATGGAATTCCAGCCGCCATCCCTGTGGGCAGCAGCCTAGGCCTTGCATTTCCCAGATCTTGCTTCCCATTGAGGATCCAATGGGGCCAGGACTCCTGCGGTGAGGCCTTGGCCCACGGCCCTGCCAGGCACGTTAATCTGCTCCCTGCCCTGCAGCCCAGGGCGTAATCACAAGGTCCCCGGCCATGCGTGAGGCCCTTTTCCCAGAACCAGTCGTGCATCGTGCGCTGCGCTTTGCATGAACATGGACGGGAAGCACCGGCCCCAGTTAATGCATCGTCCTGCCATTTTTCCAGCTCCCCACCAGGCAGGCAAGCAGCATAAGAAGAGGCTGGCAGAAGGAAGCGGAGGGCTGCAGGATGGCCATGGCCCCGAGCCTAAACGCAGGGCTCATGTGCAAGCACCTCTGGGATCAGTGGCGTTTACTCCAACGCAAATAGTTTTGGAGAGTGCGGTTCCACAAAAGATGTTTCTGCTGTTCGCAACGTAAGAATCTCAGCACCTCCCGGTTTCCAGACATAGACCATTGGGCTGGTCTCTGGGACTGAGCTGAATGTTCATCCGCGTTGATATGGGAGAACAAAGCCCTATGTTTGTGGGAGCTGAAGGAGTCCCTTCCCACCAAGCAAAAGCAAAACCAGACCAAAAGCTAGTTGTGAAATATTTGCCTCCCCCACTTGGTGGTATCTTCTTTCAGCTTCCTAAGGTGACTCCAGCCGATCAGGGATCCTGTACTGAATGGGAGGACCCCACCACGCCAGTCGCATGTCGCTGTGAAGACAGGCTATTGCAGAGCAGGCGGAATGTTGATGAGCATCCCGTGCCACCCAGAAAGCTCAGCCAACGGCTCAAGGGGGCTTGAAAGCAGGCGGCAGCTCGCACATACCCTACATTGTGAGCAAGATTATAGAGAGACACCAGCATGCGATGCTATATATAAAAGCTGGCTGGCTGCAACCTTTTTTCCTTTCTTCCCCATCATGGGTTTTTAAAGACACACAAAAAGGGAAAAGAGCAAGCTGGAAAGAACATCGTTTTCTACTTTAGCATAACCTTTTTGGCAGAAAGCATTAAAAAGCAAAATCCAACATATTATTTCACCATCTTGCGAAGTGACAGGTATTAATAATCCCATTAACGCGGCCACATTTAGTTCTGTTTAAGTAAGGTGCTGCCTGAATGGTCCCTGGGAATCAAAAGGCTACTCCAACTTGCACGATTAGCAAGATATTGGTTTTGCTCAGTTTTATTTTATTTTCCTCCTCCTTTTACCGGCAGGGCAGGAGCAAAGCAGCGCACCGGGGCAGATGCGCGCAGGTCGGCTAATGGAAAGGGCCGCCTCCTCCGCTGCCGTGGCCACGGAAGGGCGGAAGAAGGGGAGCAGCATGTTTGCTCCTGCTGTTTCCCAGCCGCCCCACCGCCCCACACCGCTCGCTTGTTGCTTAGCAGGAAACCAAAGCCCAGCCCCTCCACAGGGAAATCTCCCACAGTGCATTCTCCCGCCAAGCTGCCTCTTTCTTTCCTCCGCATCTGGCAGCAAGCAAGAGGAGAATTCATGAGGGAGAAGCTCCCCTCCCCTCCCCTCCCCTCCCCTCCCCAGGGGCCAGACACTGGGGTGCAGCAAAGCTGGGCCCCACACGCATGAGCCCAGGGGTGGCTGGGGTGTGCCCCCTTGCACCCCAGCTGCAATGCACACTGACCTGGTTGGGGACAAAGGCTGCCCCAGCGCTGGCAGGTGCATGGCACATTGGCGTTCTGGTTTCTGTGCCCGGGGAAGACTCAGAGACAGGCTTCCCCTGCCTCCACCTTGCACTTGCCATTCCTGCCATGGCACCACGGAATTTAAAGCAAGACTGTGCAAGGGGGAACGATCTTTCCTGGACTGGGCTGTGCTTTCAATGGAAGCACAGCTTTTCCCCACCAGTGCAGCCAAATTCCTGTGGCCAAAAGCCCGGCGCATGGGCCCCTGGAGAACGGGCCCTTGGAAAAGCCCGCCAGTTGCTCGGCTCTCCTCTTCCTCTCCTCTGCACAGGGCAGGCCCAAAAGCAGCCCTCCAGAAGCGGGGCTTGGAGAGGCCCTGGGAGCTGCCGTGTGGCCAGTCGCTCCATCTGGTCTCCTCCTCTAAGCAGCGCTTGCCTCCTGCTTGGCTGAGCTGGGCAGCGCTCATTCGTGACTCCGGGTTGGGCTGGACTGGCCAGAGGGGCACATGTCACGCACTTCTTGGTCGGCCCCCCGTTTTCCCCGTGTCCTTTCTGTCAGACCCTACCTCTGGCAAAGACTCGCTTTCTCTGTGCAGTACACGGAAGTGCCCCCATGCCTCTTCACCGTTCCCTCTTGCAAATATATCTGTAGCGCAGGCAGGAATCAAAACACTCCTCGTAGAGAAGATTGAACTCTGGTACCATCGGGAGATGCTCTCCCAGTAGCAACTCCTGCCTGTCTTTCGCCTTGGAAGCAGACCCCTTGACAGACTTTTGGTGCCGTGACACTGACCGATTTCACCAGTCCAAAGAGGAGGAGACATATTGCAAAGCTCCGTCCGCAGGAGCAGGGGCTGCTATTGTTAGCAAGGCAAAAAAATGTAACAATTTCCTCCCCTTTGCTGCCTCATCTTTCACACCGGCCAGAAAAATGAGGGGCTATTTGTTATTTGACAGCCGGGAAGGTGGGATTCTGCGTCAGGCACCGAAATAGATTTGTCTGGGTGACAAAGCTCCTTTCAGCGGGGTGAAGGACTCCAGGACGAAGGGCCAGCAAGTCTGGGGGGTGTGCGGCACAGCGGTGCCTGGCTGCCAGGCAGAGCCCAGGCTTTTCACGCAGAAGTTCGGTCTCTGGCAGCAGCGGCTCCGGGGAGGGCTAGGAAAGCTCCCAGGAGAGCTGCTGCTGCCAGCCAGTGCCAGCCATGCTGGCCAGCTGGACCAGAGGTCTGACTGCCACGAGGTGTTCCTGGAAAGGAGCGGCTTGCATGGGGAGCTTCCCTACTAGGGCGGCTGGAGCAGTGGCCTGAGCGCAGGCTGGGCGGTGGTGTGCAGGGACCAAGCTAGCTGGTGGAGAGGGTCCGGCATCAAGTCAAGCCAGAGCTTTACTTGCAGTCTTTACTGCCCCCAAACATACTGCTGCCCCCAAACCACCTCAGCTGGGCAGGAGTTTGTCCTCCAGAGTGCGGAGTGCTTTGCCTCTTTCCTGCTTTGCACCTTCACGGGGGAAGGATGGGGAGGGAGGCTGCTGAGGAAGGGCGCGGCGGAAGGCATTTCTCACCGCAAACAGCGGAAACGACTACTTCTCCGAGGCAGCGTGGCCTTCTTTGTGGTCGCCCCCACCTGTGGGACTCTCTCTGGAAGGAAGCTCTTTCGCTTCTTCCTGCACTTCTGAGGCTGTTTTGTTCCATATGGCTTTGATGGATTTTTAATGGCATGGCCCTTCATGTGTTTAAACAAAACGAGGACTTATAACTTCCAATACTTCTCAGCCAGCCCTGCTGGATTTGTTCTGTCTACATGCAGCTTGGTCTGCACTGTGTTGTTAAGCAATTAATTCTTTTAAAGCCGCTCTCTTCCTCTTAACTCTCTTGTTTATGATTTTTCAAAGTCTTTGAACCGGTTTTAAAGTTTTCTATTTTAAAAAAGGGTTTTTTTTTTAATTTCTGAAACCTTGCAAATAGTTTTACGTGTTAATCCTAGATCACTTGGTCTGACAGATGAATCATGACATAAATCAATAATAAATAGGGAAAGGCAGCTGAAGATGGAAAAGGTGAGGAAAGAACATTGCCTTTATCATTCCATCACGGCAAAAAAATGACCTAAATGACAACGGCTACAGGGTTGTGCTGTCTTTTCTTCCACCCGAGGCTGCTGTCTTGCTAATAGTGGGAGGAGGACTCGTCCTCGATATACAAATAGAAGTTGGTTGGAGGTCCCTCACATGGGAGAAAGTGGGAAATTTCTTCTCTCATTAATACCAGCCAACCGTTAGCACGTCACCCCTTAAGAGTCTGGAAGTGAAGCTGTAAATGCAGGCTCCTTTTCCAGAACACGGTGACATCAAAGTTTTGTGCTGCCGTGTAGAAAATCACAGCTCTCAGGAATTCAAGGGGAGGAGACACTGACCAGAGCAAACTGGCCCGGCTGAGCAATTGTCTGGAGCTCAATTTGGAACGGCGGCGCGTGGAGCTCTTCTTTTGGGGCTGTGCGTGGGTTTCTTCTGCATGAGTAATCCTAAGTAATACTGCTCAGTGATATTGAAACCTACTAGAATGATGGAAAATGGCTAATTAAGAAAGATAAGATGCATTCCCCCGCACAATTTAGAGAGCATCTAGATGAGGCTTTTACAATGCCTTCACCAGACTCGGTCACGGAATTTTACATGGGGTTGCCTCAAAGTTGTCACCATCCCTCATAACCCCCCCCCCCCGGTTTTTCCACCCTTCTGCCATATTTCCTTCCCATGAAGGAAATCCGTCAAGGCAGAAAAGGCGGAATGGCACCACCACGGTCCCACTAGGTGCCCTCTGTCTGGAAGCGAGCTTGGTGTCTCCTTTCTTGCCAGTCTGTGACATCAGGGTTGGGACATGCGCCAGCCACAGGCAAGAAGTGCAGCATGGAGGGACACCATCAGGAACCTTCCTACGGTTGAGCAGGACCAACGCAACTGCAACCCAGAGGCCACATGGAGAAGAACTGGGTGGCTCTTCCAATCCAGTTGGCCCAAGCAGTGGGGACTCCACCGCAGAGATCCTGGGCAGGTGAGGAGCAGCACCCTAAAATTCGAAACCAGTTAAGAAGGGTATTGAGAGCGTCTGCTGGTGGCCCTCCCATGCAGGCCTCCTCTTGTTTCTTGCCAGCTTGTCATGCCATCCGTGGGCAAGTTTTCGGAGGGGCTCTTGGATACAGACCAAGGGAATGCTTTGTGCCAGCGCTGTTGCTTTGTCTTTCAATGTCATCTTTCGGTTGGGGTGCCCCTGTTGTGATTGCTTTCATGCAATGTGCTGGGGAAAAGATACTCTAACGAAAAGACAAATATACCTTGTCAGCAGAAAAAAAAAATCTCATAGCATCCAGTTCATGAGCTGTCTCACTCCACCCCTGTCCCCTTCCAAATTTGAGGAGTGGAACAGGGAGGTGGGGATATTGCTGATAGAGCCCGCATGGGAAGGTGCTGGGGTTTCTCAGGCCCAGGCAAGCTCAGGTTCCATTGGAGGGGCTCGCTCCTTCCCCCTCGGCAGCTCTGCCCCACTGCCCAACCCCACTTAGGGCAATACCTCCTGGAGAGAAGCATTGTGTTCAGCTATCAGTCTTGTGGGGCAGCAGGAATCTCCGGAGATGTGTCTCTGGAGGGTCCTTACGGTCGCTCTGCAACCAGCTTGGAAAAGCAGTGGCCGCTTTATCCTTCTTTGCTCCATTTTATTGGAGAGAGCCCTCTCCACCCATGTCCTAGAGCATGAAACAAATTATGGGAAATACAAAAGGGAGAACATCCTTTGAACACGGTGCAGAAAACCTTTCCTCACTGCCGTGCAATGCCACCCTCTTAATGCTAAGAGGGTGGCAGCTTCCCCAGAACAGATGGAACGACCACTAAATTGGTGTTGGGCCTCCCATCTGGAAAATAAACACTGGAGATAGATAGAAATAGCTTGGAGTATCCCCCCTTTTCCCTGAAACATGAAGCCCACCCATCTGCAGATTCAAGCATGCCTGGCATTGGAGATCTTTCCCTACCTACACCAGCCTCCCTGGGGGTCTCTTTGACAGCTTCCCCTGATGGTCCAAGCACTTGAGTGCATCTTCAGTCATCATTAACAATTGTAATGTCGCCTGGACTCCAGCACAGCCTTCTCTCTCTCTAAGTATAAGCTCCCTGATTTTAATTTTATTCATAGAGCTGCTATTACTCCATCTGGATCATGTGGGATGAATACTAATGTGTCTCTGGATTGTTTTAAGTGCAGATCGGAACAAGATACTTCCTTTCATTTTGTCAGGAGTTGTCATTCCTACAGAGGTTTTCCCGAGTATTCATTCTAATAGATTCAATTCAGGCTCGGCACAGGGGCCTGTTGCGCATTTGTCCGGGCCATGCAGGCACGGTACGCCCAGGGCAGCCTTCCACAAGGATGCAGCATGGAGATTAGGAGAGGCATGCACCTTGCGGAGGGTGGCGAGAAAGGAGGCAGGAATGGGGAAGGTGGAGCGGCTCAGACCTAGCCGAGACCATGACGTGCTGTGAGATAGCGGGGAGTTTGCTTGCTTGTTTCTGAAGCACAACACCTCGAGGGTCTGGCCCTTCAAAGGTGGCCTGGCTGGGCACATTTTCCAGTGGTGTGGCAATTCTCGGGCAGGCAGTGCCGCTGTTCGGGGCTGTCACCCTGTCTCTGCCTGACGGCGACTGTATCGACGGAAGCCCTCCAGAACGCCCTGCCCTTGACAGCCCTGCTCAGCTCTTGTCAGCTCACGGCCCCGGTTTCCCTTCTGGAGTCAATCTGTCTCCTACTTGCCCTTTCTTTCTCCCTCCCACCTTTGACTTCTCCCCGCAAATTGTCTTCTCCGGGGAGCTTTGCCTTCTCATCATGTGCCTCAAAGTACAGCACGTCCATTTTGTCATTCTGTTTCCAGGGCAAGGTCTGCCTTGGTTTGATGTGGAGCCCACTCGTTTGTCTTTCTGTCAAACATTTCCAGGGCATTTGCAAAACTCTTCTCCAGTGCCATGTTTCAAATTCACCTTTTTTCCTGTCCTGGAATTCATAGCCACCTGCATTTGACCTAACGTATGAGGCCCAGAGCAGAAGATCTTTCTGTGCATCTCAAAGCCCTTCTCTTTTCCTTTTCTTTCCAATGGAGCAGGTGGGGGAAGAAGGTGGAGCTGGAAAATGTGGCAGGTAGAAAACAGAAAGGAATGCAACCTTGGGGTGCATTAGCAGGTCCTTAGGGTTCAGGCCAGGGTGTCCTGGTTCTCTTCTGTGCTAGACAAGCTGTGTTTGGAGTACTGTGTTCCTTTCTGGACACTGCGCCTCAAGAGGTTTGACAAACTTCAGCTTGTTCACCAAGAAGTAGCTAAGATGGCTGGGGGTGTGTGGTGTGGATGCACATGGGTGTGTGTGTTTGCTCTGGAAACCAGGTCCTTTGAGAAGCGGTTGAAAGATCTGGATGGGGCAACAGTGCAGAACAGGACAACCGATGGAGGACTCGTTGGAAGGACCTCTTTGGCTTTGGCTTTTGAGGGCCTCTCTCGTTCCCCCCAGAAGAGGGGCTTTGCTGTCCAGGTGGCTCCGTGCTGAATGCACCTTCTGCTCCTGACTCCCAGGCACCTCCAAGCCGCCGTCTTGGCTGGGGCCAGAGCTGCATCTCGGGGGGTCCAGCAAAGCAGGGAGCCATTGGAGAGACTCGCATGAGGCCTGGCTCCCATCGAGGGCGGCACACGGCTTGGTCTCACATCTCAGCCTGGCTTGGCATTAGGTTGACATCAGCATATTTTCCCCGTCCACATGGAAGCAAGCAGGATAAGAGAGAAGTGGCGTTATTTATGACTACTTCATATTTATGGGACTGAGACGCCAAAAAGACTGCAGGCCTGGCACACTGGGAAGTCGGAGGTTCATAAGAGCACATGCTTGAATAAATTGCTGTTTGTTATTATAAGACATTAATCCTCTTTGCTTAAATGGATTAATTCCCATCTTGTAGCCTTTTGTTGAGCTTCCGCGTGCCCCCGGTGCAGGCATGGGCCTCGCCAAGCCATCGTGTTTGGGCTTGCATGGGGGAAGTGCCTCTTGGAGGATCCCATGGTTTTCCGTTTGCTTCCGCGCATCATGCAAGCAGCAGCAACAAGCTGCCTTGCGCTCTTCTGTTTCTCCTGGATTGCTGAACGTCTTTTGTTTTTAAGCCGCTGGTTATTGTTTAGGTTTGACAAATACTCCCAGTAATCAAGGCCCCTGGGCATGTCTATATCATAATTCAAATGCAACCCAGAATAGGTCATTAACACAAAGAAATAAATGATAAAATATTAAATTTTCAAGCCAGGACACTGCAGACATCCAACTGGCCTGTGTTTGCATCATTTGCAATTATAAGTTACATTATCCGGATTATTTGAATGCCGGCTGCAGATATTAGGCATGTGCCCAGTGATGCCTCCAGGAATGCTTGCCATTATTTTATTATTATTTTATATATAATGTAATTAGAATACATAATATAATTTTAATGTGTTTTTAATGTTTCATAGATACTTGGTGGCTTTCCACCATCCTCATTGCTCCATCTCTGGTGCCTCTAACTTGGTAACCTTTGAGGACCTCTGGATGTAGCGGGTGGCCCCTTGACCTTGCGCCATTCTCCTCACACAGTGACATGTTCTCATGTTCCTCTGGTAATTACATGGAATAGTTGGATGCCTGAGAGTGCGCTCTAAGGGCACTCCACTGCTCACGACTGGATGCGAGGTGGGAATTATTCCATTTAGCAAAGAGGATTAATGTTTCATAACAAAAGGTAATTTATTCAATTGTATGCAAAGAGAGGTCTACCGGTAATAGCACGTACAAAGCTTGCCTGTTTCCGTCTATTGTATGATAAGTTTAATTCCTGTGAAAACACGAGTAGCTCTTTTGTGTATCTTTGGGGACGACTTGACCAGTCCCGGAATGAATTGGGCTCGGTTAATTAAAAAACACTCCAGCAAAAACAGAAGAGGAACCTGTCAGGGTTACAGGCAAACGAGGGCTTGAAATTCCTTGGCGGGTTTTGATGGAGAGGGTCAGTTCTAATGGCATCCAAAGTGATGGTGAGCTCGGTGCCTCCTCCTGGGTCAGGACTTCACTTGGCTCAGGGGAGCCCACACTTCGCGTGTGCCAACCGTCTTTCCAGCAGAAGATTTGCAGAGGCCTCGTGGCGCAATCATTTGCTGAGTTCTCCTCTGAGGAGGTGGCAGCAAGAATAGCAGTGGTTTATTTCTGCCTTGCCAAACTGATGGAGACAAAGCCCAAGGAGCGAGCAAACGTCTACCTCGGGGAAGCCGGGGAATCCAGGCTGGCCATACCAGGTTCCCCAGAGTCACATCCCACTAAAAATAACTACCGTATTTTTCGCTCTATAAGACGCGCCTGACCATAAGACGCACCTAGTTTTTAGAGGAGGAAAACAAGAAAAAAAACATTCTGAATCAAATGGGCACATCATCACAGGCACATTCCCCATCACTTCCCCGTGGGCTGCACATCTGACAGACTTGCTGCACACACACATTCGCTCTATAAGACGCACAGACATTTCCCCTTACTTTTGAAGGGGGGAAAAGTGAGTCTTATAGAGCAAAAAATATGGTAACTAATTCCGTTCTGTGCTCTTGTATGTGGTTTGCTTTGCTTTGGTGAAATCCACATTCAGCATCAGCCATATAAAACACAGAAGCTGCCTCAGGGCGGGCTCCCCATTGCCCTCCTTTGGGAAATCTTTGGTCCCCGCCTTTCACCCTGGAGGGCCTCTGGCTCAGCTTCCCCCACTCGGGACCACCAGATGCCTTGACTGCTGGCCAGGGAAGATGAGAAGTGACGTCCGACACACTGGGAGGGGGCCAGACCGGAAAAGGTGGTGCGAGTTGGTTCCCAGACTTGCTGTTTGCTGTTGCGAGTTCTGCTGATTAAGAACCAGCGGATTCTTCATGCCTCTCTCTTGATGTAGCCATAAATTTTTCACCAGATGTGAACGCAGCCAAGATGAGCCATTTACCATCTACACAATCTTTATTTCTGATGATGATGACAACATTAAAGTGGCAAAAGGCGACAGCTTGCGTGTTGCATGCCAGCAGTGTTTGTCGGGCTGGCAATTCAGAGAACCCCTTTCCTGATTGATACGGGGAGAGAAAGCACATCCACTCCGCTTGGTCAGGGAGGGAACAAGTCAGACCATCTGTCATAGTTGCAGTCATTTGGCTGATTACAACCAGAGGAGCTGCGAGGAGGGCTCCCTTGTCAACAGCGTATTTGCCCATTGCTCTGTGAGGCCTGGGCTGTGGCAGCTGAACCCTGTCGTGGGTCCTTTCCTGGATTTTGTGCTGCTTAGTTGGTCGGCACTTGACTTACTGCTGAATACGTGAGCGGGCACTGAGGTCATATGAAAGTTTGCCCAGGGGCATTCGATCCGTCCATCGCCAGCGCTCTAGTAGATCCAGCAACGGAAGGAGAGCAGGTGGATGCTTGATGGATTGCACCCATGTGCAGTGGCCAGCATCTGAAGCCCATCTCCAAGTGCCTCGGGGAATCTTGGAGGACAGCAATGAAGAAAAGGAGCTTCTTGGTGCTCACACCCAGTAATGTCTACCTGCTGTCAACATTGGTGCCATTGGTTCCTCAACATTGGTAGAGGAAGGTGAAGACCTTGCTCTACTCCCAAGCGTTTGAAGGCCTATGATAACATTTTTAATTGGGTCTTGGATTGTTAAAATCTCTCTCTCTCTCATTCTCTCTCTCTCTCTGTGTATGTGTGTGTGTCTTTTACAGGCTTTTTGGGTTATTATATTTTTCCCTGATGAGCAGGACTGGTGCCAAACATCAAGCATACAAAAATCTTAACTGCAGAAGAATTACACAACTTCCATGTCAGCAATGAAGAAATTGAAATTGTGAAAGGTTTTGCATGCCTTGGCCCAATCATCAGTTCAAAAGGAAGCTGCAGCCAAGATATTACAAGAAGAAGGAACTAGGAAGCAATGAAGGAACTAGACAAGTTCATCAAGTGGAAGGACATCTCACTGGAGACCAAGGCCAAGATCATCCCCATTATTGTATTCCCAGTCACAGTGTGTAGGTGTGAAAGTTGGGCACTGAAGAAAGCTAACAGGAAGAAAATCGATGTATCTGAAACACGTTGCCAGATGAATGCTTAGCAAATACGCTGGATGGATGGAAACACAAACAAGCGCGTCCAAGAAGCACAACTGAAGCTGTTGTGTTTCAGGCACTTCGTGAGAAGGCCAGACGCCCTGGAGAAGACAACCATGCAAGGGGAAGTCAAAGGCAGGAAACAGAGGAAGGGGAAGACCAACTCTGAGATGGACTGATTCCGCCAAGGAGGCTACGGCCTTGAATCGACAAGAGCTGAGCAGGGCTGCCCAGGGCAGGGTCGTTTTGAAGGTGGTCATTCACTCCTAGGGTGGCCATAAATCAGAGAGGCCTTGATGGCACATAGCAACAGCAAATCATATTTTTATGTTTTCATCTTTGCAAACGGCCCAGAACGCCATGGATGTCAGCTGGTACAGAAGTGTAATAAATTAATGAAGTGAAATGGATAGTAGGTTAATTAGGTCCACCGCTTGAATTCCTTTTAACAGCAGAAGGAGCTTTGCCATGGATCAAGTGGCGAGGGCAGGGTATGGCCTTTCCTACCACTGGAGGAAAGTAAACCTGGCCAGGCCTTGAGTCTAGAAGCTGCAGGCGCCCTTTTTCAGGACGAAGGAGGCCCTTCTGAGTTACCAAGCACTGAGCTCAGGGCCCTGGAACTATCACCCAGCAGCAAAGCCGTGAAGGGTTTCACTTCCCCGTGCCCGAGTCCCTGGCGTCTCCTCCCGCCCCCTTAGGGCCTCCGGCTGTTTGCCTGTCCCTGCAGCCCCTACACCATCTGCCCTCACCACCCTGCCCTCGTAACCAACTGCTCTTCCCTAGTTCAGGCTTCACACCCCACACTCTCTGCCCATTTCCTCCAGGATGAAGAGCACAGAGTGGTGGAAAACCTGCAAGAGAGGACCCTGTGCTAGTTCAGGTGAAGAGGAAGAAGTTCCACCTCAGCAGGTGCTTGCACGGCATACCCAGGTTGGTGGCAAGAAATCTCCAACGGGCAGGAATGGCGAGGGGAGGGTCTTTGCCCTTATGTAGGCTACCCAAAGGCCTGCCCATGCCACCTGCTGGGAGACTGGGTGCATGCCCTGGAATGAGAGACCCGGGCATTCCCTCCTTGCTCTTGCGCTTGTTTCTTTTCTTTGTTTCATACAGGAGATCATTCGAAGGACTTCCCAAGGACTGCCTTCAATGTTGAAGGTGTCTTCTGTTGGAAGACGGTCCAGCCCTCGAGAACCCCAAGAATGGTGACCATCGCCAGTTCACATCCAGCCAGGAGGCTGACCAGGCAAGTCTATCATTGCTCAAACCCAGACGCATGGACTGCCCGTGCTGGAAGCGTTGCATTGGTGGTGATGCGCATATCCTGTGGGCGGTGTTTTGAACTGGGATGGCTCATTCCTAGACGTACATCATCCTTTGAAGCTGCAGTATGCATCGCTTCTGCATGAGTCCTTTTTGCAACCCAAACGCCTCAGAAAGAAATCCACTTCTCCTTGGTGTATAAGCACTGGCGTCATCAGGATCCGAAAAGATGTCGGCAATTCTCTCCTTCTCTTCCTCTTACTTTTCCTCAACTTTATGGATAGCAAAGCCCTGTGAAGTAACTAACACTGGTGGGAAACAGAGATGAATCTATTCCAGGCCATCAGCGAGTCCTGGAGTCAGCTATTTGCAGTGAATTATTGGCCACTGCATGGCACCTTTTAGTCAACATCCCTCCGAGCTGGAACAGAATTGATAGCTTAAAGGCAAGCGACCCCATTATTTGCCGCATTTGAAAAGACATGGACACAGTGGGACTGCGCTGGGGAGGAGGCACCTGGAAGCCACGGGGCCAAGTTCTCCCCAGCTGCGATGCTCGGCTCCCTCTCTCAGACAGAGTATTTGCATGCCTCGTGTCCCTCTGTCGGCCTGCCCGGCTGCTCATGATAAATAGCTTTGCTATTTTAAATGTAAACAATGCGAATTTTAGATTAGGAGCCTGTGTGTGCATTAGGCGGAGGGACAATAATGTCTGTATTTGGCTGGAATCTGGTTGCCCATTCTGAATCTGTAAGGGCGATGTTCAGAAGAAGTGGGGGGTGGGGGAACCCTAGAAGAGGCAGGAAGGGTTCTTACTGGCTTTGCCATTCAGATCCATTTGGCTTCTGCCATAACTCATCAAACCAGAGAAGGGAACTGAGTGCTTTACTAGGCTACAAATTTCCAAGTCTGGTATTTCAGTTAATCTCAAATGCATAGAAGCCAAGGGGCAAGGAAGAGAGGAGAAGAATGACCTTGTTAGACACAGAATTACGGCGAGGGAGTGATGGCTTCTACCTGCCTGACCCCAGTCTTGGGCCACGTTCCAGAACACGTGTTATCTCTGATATTCGTCCCCCCTCCCCAAAATGGCAGTGCCCCCAATTAAACTTCCAGCACAATGCTTGCAAAATACACTACCAGGATTAGTTATCAGTGTGCAAGATTCATGGTACTGCTGCTCCCCCAGATAAAGTAATAATTCCAGAACAACTTCCCGAATTGCAATTTATTCCAGTAGTAAAACATCAAGAAGGTAAATCACAGAGGGTATAATCACTTCTTTTCTTTCTTGTAAATCACACCATGTTTGAAAAACGGAGGTCCTCTCTACAGGCCGGAATCTGCGTTCCGTAAATTTTGGACGAGGAGGGAGGGAGGGACGGAGGGAGGCAGGCAGGCATTTTGGGACACACAAATGTGTGTGAACTGTGGTGTTTAAAGGCAGGCCGTGCTGGCGCGAGAACGCATGAAAAAGTGCCCAGCACGAGGAAGCCAGTTTCTCTTGCTCCTGCTGCGCCGGCTGCAGGCAGTGGGCCTGGCTTGGCGTTGGCGTCGGTCAGAGGAGAGCAATCCGTCTTCCTGATCACTGCCTGATCAGCTTTCCTCTCTGACAGTGGCTAATCAATCATATTTGGAAGAAGTGATCCATAATCCTTCCCCTAATTTTCTCCCTAGCAGCCTGGGAAGAGAACTCTGAGTCCATCTGGACTAGCATGCCCACCGGGACTGGCAGAGGACTTGCTGGGGTTCAGGCAGGGGCCTGGAGCTTCCACCGAACATGCCGGGGGCTTTCTGTGGGCACAGCAGGGGCTCTTCCATCGAGCCAGAGTCCTTCAGTCGTTCTGGGATGGAATGTGCTTGGAGAAGAACATCTCAAGAACCTCTGAGTCAGCCCATGGCTGGCGCTGCTCTCCGCTGGAGGAGGATCTGTGGAGTGAAATTGTGTCCTGGGAAGACGGGGACCCCATGGCGGGTGGGTCCCTGCCTGGGAATTGGGCTGGTACCCACTCTAGGTGGGCTGTGTGGCTTCTGGAGGTACAAGGCCGCAGTCTGGTGTGCTCTAGGATCTGTTCTCATCACCGGAGACATGGGCTTCCTTGGTGGTCTGCTGTTGCCATAGCTACTCTGGCTGCACCTGGACAGGAATGGTCTGACCACTGCAGTGCATGCACTGGTGATCCCTGGTGAGGGCATGGTAATGCCCTTCGGGTGGCGCTGGCCTCATGCGTGGCGGCTTGCAGGATGCAACCCTGAGGGCACACGGAGGGACACTTGGCCACGTCCACTTTACCTCTGAGCTAAAAACGTTTCAAGCTGAGATACTAGTGCTGCTACGTGTAAACGACCGAGGGATTTCATTCGATTAGGTGGCATTTAAATCTTAATAAATTAATAGTGTTTATTGACACTCTGAAGAACTCTAAATGGATAGTGTAACGGGACGGGAGTCACGTGGGCTGTTCTTCAGGACTTGGCTGCTGAAGTTGACTGATGAAATATTGGGGCATGCATGCAACACTCCGAGTTTTATGCCGCGGGTGTCAGTTCGAGCTCCTCCCAAACCCCCCCCCCCACACACACAAACACACGCAGATGGCTTTGTTCCACTTTCTGCATGTCATATGAATTCGCTCTGAAATTGTCACTCTTCCACAGATCTAAGGATGCATTTGATGTGTGGTGCAAGACATTGTAAGCATAATTGCCCCACGAATGTTATCAGTAAACCCAAGCAGAGCTCAGCAGCTGCATCGTGAGGCATGGTGTGGAGGGGGTCTGCGCACTGATGCTTCCTCGGCGTGCGCATGCATTGACATGAGGGGTGGGATCCCTGGTCCCCACTCCATCTGCAGGAGACCAGCTGAGGTCCTGAAGCTGGAAGAAGGACAACACTGGCTGCTTGTACTGAAACGGCAGGCAGGCAGGCAGGCAGTTAGTTAACCAGGGCCATGGACTAGAAGATGAAGACCAGGCAGAGCAAATGGGGCAGTTGTGGGCGTCGCGTTTGGATCCCTCCTCCAGAAGTCACCTTCTCTGAGCCCGGGGAGGACAGCTCTGATGCGCACATGCCTGAGACGCAGCGCAAGCCCTGTCTGCCGCTCAGTGGGCAGCCTTCCTCTGAGGCGGAAGCCACGTCTCAGGAAAATGGGGCCCTCGGTCCGGTTCAGTCTTTGTTTTCCAATCATGCCCTTTAAGCTGAAGGCAAGCTGTTAGGTAGGGATGGCAAAATGGGGGATTTTCAAGCGGCTCTTTGGCTCCTTAGTGGGGGAAGTGTGCACATTCCCACCCCCCTCTATTGCCTAACGTGTGAGATTGTGCGTTTTTAAAAATACACACTGCAAAGCATGTTTCTCCTCCTGCTGCTGCTGCTCCTTCATCATCATCAAGTTTTTTCCCAAATGTGATCACAGGTTCAGGAATTTCCAAGCATTTTACAGGGAACAAAAACGGTCCCGCTCACATGCTCATTTAGGGTTGTTAATGCGGCACCTTTGCATGATTCGCAAGCAGAAGTGCCAGTCTTGCGCATGCCTGCTGTGCTTAGACCCCGGCAGGTCCCCGCCCCCCTCAAGTCCACCGGCTCGGCTCCTGCTGGAGGCTTGCCTGTGGCGGGACCGTGTGGGAAGCACAAAGCGGCACCCAGACTTCCCTTGGCCGTTGCCGAAATCAGCGTGAGGCCCCTCTGCCGAAAATTAAGCAAAAGCGGGTCCGTGCCTCGAAACCGGAGACAAACAAGGGCCGTAATGAGGCTGCCAACCCAGCCACGACTGTGCCGTCGTCAAGCGCGAGGCAGTAATGAATGGTAATTCTTCAAACCTAGGCATTTGCTGTTTTTTTCTCCCCCTTCCTCACAACTGAACTGATTAGAATGAAACTTTGACTTGATTAGTGATTATTGTCTCGGCATGGTGGTCGCATGGAGGCCTCTTATTTTCTTGGTCTGTTTTTTAAGAAACATTGCCAGGCGTCTCATCCCCTGATTTACTGCTTGGATTCTCTGTTCCATATTCATTTGTTTTGTTTGTGCCTCTTTTTCTTTTCTTGAATCATTACATGTGTTCTTCTCTCCCCCACCCCTCTCCACCCCCCCTTTTGCATCTTTGCCATCTTGCAGAGCTTCGCGGAGGCTTTGGAGCAAACTTTCCTCGTTCTTCCTGGGCACAGGTACTTAAATCACAACACTGCATGTCTCACGGGTTTTTGGATGCCCTCTCTATCTCGCCATTCTGACCCATCTGGCGTTCTTGTTGTTATTGGTATGCATAATCAACTCCAGAAAGACCACCGCCATAGCCTGGCAAAGAAATCGTTGTACGGATGTTTGCCTTTAACTCACGAACGGTGACACTGCTCCGAAAATCCTTTCGCACCATCATTTCGCATCGGATACTCGTAAGCCCTAACTTCACTTCAAACTCCATTTTCTAGGGTTGTGTGGAGTGGATGGGGAAATATACTATAGAAACGAGTTGAAAAACTAATCACACGACCTCTGGAGGAGTTCAGGGTCTCCCTTTTCATCACAGGATAAATTATTCTGTAAACAACAGCAAGGTTATTCTCTTTGATGGGGCAGCCTGAAAATCCATGATAAACAGAGTGACTCACCATCCCTGGGAAGCGAGACGGGTGTGTGCCAAGAGCCACTTTGGGTGAGGGTGGGTGGGCAGGAAGGGGGCTGCTGAGTCGTTCTGTTTCCTGGGTCTCCCACCCCACCCCATGGGACACAATCCCCCCCCCCCGATTTCCCTGTCCTTTCCAGTCTAGCTTCGATCTCCCAGTGTCTGAAAAAAGCGAACTGCATCTTCCCAGCAGATTCTGATGGCCCAGTGCTGTACCACAAAGCACTTCGGTCTTGGATGGGCAGGGAAGACCCCTCGGCTTTGCTGAAGACCTTCCCGTGGTAAAGTTGCAAACTGCCGGGGCTGTTTTGTTGATCTGGGTCGACAGAGGCGCTGAATTTGGAGCTCTCCTGAGGCGTGTGGCTGCAAAGACCATCACCGGTGAGTCAGAGCGTTCCCCTGAGGTCAACGCCAGTGTTGGCTTCTTGCCACGGTCCTTGCAGTTGGCCTGAGAAATATGAGGCACTAGTCTTGCCTCCTCATTCCAGGGTGGAGGGGCAAGCTGTAAATTGCAATAAGGGTGGCACAAATTAAGAATAGGGTGGCCTGGAAAGGAAGAATGATTCCAGCATCTGCCAAGCTTTGCAGCAGCTCCATCGTTCGTTCTGTGTCAAAGCAGACCTGATCCTGGCCCACCTGCTGTGCTCAGGGGCACTCCCTTTTTCCCTCCGGTCCTTTCCTTTTCGGAGCCCTAAGGCCTTTCCTCTGGTGTGGGGGGAGTTGCATGCTTTGCTGGCATGGAGGGAATCCGAGCCAGTGAAAATCCGCGGGGGACTTGGCCCTCCCCTCGTGTTCGAGGCGAGCGTTGCAAAGGGCCAAGACGTCTGTTTCTGAGCCAAGATGTCACTCCGTCACCAAGTGGGAGTGTGGCTTGCGAAGAATGAGCGGGGTGGCCTATATTCCCAGGGGCTCCGTCTTTTACTCTCCTGCCTTAATAACCCCAGACACTCCTCGGAGATGCTCGGGGGGCTCTTGGGGGACTCCTTAGCCAGCTGCCGGTCTGCAAAATATTTAGACCGGTGGCAAACCTCTCCCTGCTTTCCTGGGAACAGGGCTCAGATAGGGAACATTTCAATCATGAGTTCATTATTAAATAATCACTGATATTTACTTAGTGTCTCTTTATCCTCTGAGCTCCTAAAACTCGGCAAACTTTAATTAATAGTTGTTTTAATAGTTAAATAACCTTCGGAATGGCGTTTCATTTACTCCGGGCTGCTCTGAAATGAAGTCGTAATGATCTGAGTCAAGTGATAAAAACACAACATATGGCGGAATGTTTTCAGGTTATTAATGAGATGAGGAACCAACAGAATATACTTTATTTTTCATGTCCTTCTGCTGGGAGAATGCATTCAGAGACAAAACGGTCCTGTTTGCCTAGGACTGTTTTCTGTGCCAGATCTCTGTGTAGATCTGGTATCTCCAGGTTTCCGGCAAATCCGCAGCTTCCTGGAAAGGCCCCCATTGACACTTGGGCCTGTCACCTTACCGTCGCAGGAGTTCTCCCGAAACGTGTCTCCTGAAGGGAGATTGGGGAGCCCCACACTCACTGGCTTCCTGTTGGCCTCCAGGAGATGCTCAGGGAGGAAGATGGATGCCTGACTTGAAAAGAGAAGAATTGTTGGTGTTGTGCAAAGCAAGACCAGGCTGCCAGCCTAAGGGGTGAGCAGGACGGGGCAGGGACCCCCAGGCAGGAGGTCCCACGCCCTTCCTTGGTGTCTCCACCTGTGTCAAAACGCGCTAGGCCAATAAGGTCCTCCGTTCCCTTTTGTCCCCGCGAGTCTCTCTCCACCTCCGCACCCCTGTGTCTGCCTGCTCTCCCCGCAGCCCCCGCACCACCTAAACGCGCTTTGTCTCGGCTCGGGCGTCTCGACGTGTCCACAGCCCCGGTGCCACGAGTGCCATTGATTTATCACTCAATGCGGTCTTTGCCATCTGTTTTTATATTGCTTTCAGCACAAGATAAGTGGTTCCCAGATAGTGCCGAGCTTGAGAGATTGCAAAGTTCATGAGTTTGCAGAATTTATGATAAGGCAGAAAATTGTCTTAGTGCATCATTCATCGAAGCAACGGCCAGAACAAATAGTCCCACCTCCAGATGTTTCCTTCCGCTCAGAAACTTTTGGGAGCTGCTCACCTGCTGGCCGGGCAGCCAGTGATTTAAGGGTCTGGTGTCCATTAACGTGGTTCAGCATTTGTCTTACGGGGTTCAAGACTTCCCTCCCCGTTTCCTACTAAATACACCTCTTGGTCAAGGTCTTTCGTGTTGCAGCGCTGCTCCACTGCTCAATAGAATGAAACCTCTAAGCAGTTCACACGAACGCGAACGTATATAATACATAATAAAACCATGTGGAATGATACGTGGTGCACAGCAGCATGGGAATGACAGTGACGTGGGTCAGGGTCGGGGCTCCCCGGCTGGGGAGCATCTGAGTGAAGAAACACACGTGCAAGAGGTGCTTACAGCTCACCACACCTTCTGCTCCTCGAAGCACGCGAGTGGCTGTCCCTCCTGAGAAATGCCACCTGTGTCTCGCCACCTGCTGACCTGGGAGCCATCCCTCGCCCTCCTCGGGTGGCTCCTGGGTTGGCAGCGCGCATGGAGGGACAGGCAGCGAGCGGGATCTTTGCCAGAAGGTGCCCCAGTTCCTTTTGGGGCCTTGCTCTTCGCCAGAGCAGAAAGCTCTTCTCACAGCAGGAGCTTACCTGGCATTTCGCCCTAAAGGTGCTTCTAGGCTGAGACATTGAGTGCAGACTGTGTGCACGCACCTTTTCTTGTGGAGGTCTGAGCTCGGCCTTTGCCAGTGCGCTAAGCCCCTTGGGCTGGAATGTGGCGGGAAGAGTTGGGAAGGACGTGTCACGGTGGCTCCAGGTTGGGCCGACTGGACCCCAGGTGCCAAGACACTGCAAGCGATCTGGCGGAAGCAGACGGAAGGTGAGGGAACGGCCACTTCAGCACCAAGCAACGGAAAACAGTGCTGCTGTGCTGGTGTCCTTCCAGCGGAATTCCGCCTAATCCCCCAACCCGTTCTCATTGTCGAAGCTGCAGTCCACACATGGAGCTCCTCAAAGAGACGGGGGCCATCACTTTATGCGTTGCGGGTCTGCTCCTTCTGTTTAAATGGACGACTAATTAAAGTAATAATTAATCTATGCATGGCTCCCTGGTGTGCATGGGGGGACAGAACATGCTGCACCCCGACCGTGGAGGAAGTGCTGCCCAGATGCATTTGGCTGCAGACCCCCATGCGCCGAACATGCAGTGAGCCAGGCAACGAAGAGCGGAGCCAAAAGGATTCGGCCGGCCTGCTCCATTGGCCATGTTGGCAGGGAACAATGAGGCTGGCAAACGGACCTCCTGGAAGAGGTGGCCTGCGCTTCCGGAGTGCGTCCAGGCAGGGAGATGATGCACAACTGCTCTATGTTCTGCGTTTTCTTTTTTCAGTTTTAAAATAAAAGCCCAGTAGTCTGCGCCATGCATGATAACATCTGGGGGAGTTTTACCAGCGTATGCAATGACTCTGCATGGCCAAGACTGAACAGCGGAGGACAACCCACCCTATCTTGCTTCATGAATTGACGTTCGACCATTCTGCTTCCTTTGCTCAGAAAGCGCCCCCTCCCTCTGCTCCTGACTAATGTTGCTTAGCAAAGCTCTCCGGTTCCCATCACAGCTTTGGCACAACAACATTAGCTTTGCTGGGTACATGGAGATGCTCTTCACCCTGCCAACATCCTGTATTAATTGTGCATGGAAAAATATTCCAGAATTCCACTTGCACCCTTGAGCTATAATCGTGTTTATTTCCATAACTCTTTGATAAAATATTTGTCTTTGCCTTGAATAATCTGCCAAAAACGGGCGGGGGGAGGAAAAGGAAGGAGAAGAGACAGTTAGAGGAATCCAATTTCTTCACATCTGCTTTTCTTTCAAGCTTTCCATATGGGAAAACATATTATTCTCCCCAGAATTCATTAGAGCTTTCATGAAATGTGCCACCACATATATCTTTCTTTTAAAAAAATACAACCAACCAACCAACCAACCGAACAAATCAGGGTCTAGCAATATTTATATTTAAAACAAGGTTCAGGCACACCAGTTTGATGAGTGTCGAAACAAAGAGGAGGGAGAAGTTCGAAGGCGCGACTGCCATGCGATGAGGTCATCCCCATGTGGAGGCGAGTACCATGAAGGCAGGTGTGTGAATCCTGCAATTGCACTCTGCCCCCAGCTCTGGGGGACTCGCTCACGTGCTTTAGCCCTCTGCAGCGGGGGAAATGTCCCCTCTTATGACCTCGGGTTGCATTCAGAAACAAGGTGCAGGGAAGTGCCCAGACGGCCGGAGTGCTGATGCTCGGAGAGCCAAAGGGCCACATTTGGGTTTGGAGATGTGCTCAGGGCTGAGGACCAGGGTCGGCAGGGCAGGCACTTGGAGGGTGCTACCCAAGTGCCAGCGCATCTCTTCTACCGCCAGAATCTGCGGCTTAACGGAGGCACCTGAAAGTGATGGAATGGGAGGAAGGCTGCCAGAAAAGCCAGGGAGCCACGCAACTATTACGGAACAAGAGGGGGCTGGACCAGGAAGAGGGGATGGATTGGGGTGCCAGGCCTCGTCCGTCAAGGCAATAGTGGGGCAGCCCTCTGACTTGGCGTCTTGACCTGCACTGAGACGGCCAAGCCATGTGGGAAATGTGCTCTCCATGGAGGAGGGCGCCATCTTTCCTGCTGCATCTTCTGGACTCCCCAGAAGGGCTGGCTTGTCCATGGCGGTCTTGAGGTCTGAATGCGCTCTCTCCGTGCCCAGCTGGTTTTTGCTTTTCCAAAGCCAGCCCTAACATGGAGGGAAACCACATCTCCACGTGAAATGCTTCGCTTCCAAATGACTTCTATTTTCCCAAGGATTGGATGGACACACACACACACACACACACTTCTTCGTATATTCTCCTCCCATCGCTGTGTTTCATTAAATGAACAAATTCAGTATCTAAGCAAGAATAGATTCACAGGTTTTACAAGTGAAAGGTAAAATTAGACGTCGAAAAGAGCTAATCCAATTCGATTAGTTGCTTTCAGACTCGAGTGCCTTTCATTCTGTCTACCACATCAGGGACTTTATGAGATAAGCTTGAATTGGCAGCAGAGTGGGTGGGGGGGGGGGGCAGGGGGCAGCCGTGGTCTCCAACTGAAGAGGCGAAAGAGAGACCACCACCCTCTCCCTCCTTCCCCAAAGCTTCGCTCCCGCCCTCGGGGAGATAATTTCATTTAATCTTGGCAATCTTCTGCAGCGGACTTAAGTAAACAAAGATCAAGCCACTCACAACCTTAATTAGGCTGCACATAAATAATGGATTGCAGCATTAGCTAGAAATGCATGTGGGTATCACAACAGGGATGCCAGACCGGTGCCCCCAAACACGCTGCCCCGTTCGGCACATGGGCATGCGCGCGGCCCTTTTGGAGCGCTCCCGTGTGCCAAATCAGTTTGCTTGTCATGTAAACCAATTTCTTAAATTTTGTAATGGACGGAAAAGGTGCCCTTGGTTAATTGGGAGATGATTTGATATAGCATGTCACGATTAATTGAGCGAGCGCGCACCTCCTTGGAAAAGGCCCCCTTACGTCTCTCTTTCCCCAGGCACAAGAGAAACACAAATGCCCCCAAAGGACAGCCGCTGCCGGGCACGAGCTGCACGGGCTAAAGATCAGAGAGCTCTGTTTTCACCTGTATGCTAATTTAGCCAAGTAAAAGCCAGACCATCAGGGGCAGAAAAGGGGTCTATGACTCCCAGTAGGCTCCAGTCAGGCATGCTGGGAGTTATGGGTCTTTTCCTCAGTGCTTGCACAGAAGAGCACCATTCCTCAGCCGAAGCCGCGGTCCCCTGAGCACATCGGGGGCTGTCGGATACATCAGGCCTCCCCCGGTGGGCACAGAGGTGGGGGCCACTGTCGTGGGAGGTGATGGGCCTGGAGCGGCCATAGATTATCCCCCTCCGGTGGGAGTATATTCTATTATTGTTATCGTGGAAAAAGCTAGGCAGGGAGACCGAGGAGACGGGCGGCTCTGCCTTCTGCCTGAGGCTGAGCCTGGCGGAGGGGCTTCGGCTCCTGCAGGGCCCCGCTGCCTGCCCACCTACGGAACCACTCTGTCGCGAAAATGTTTTGGTGACTGGGTCGCCAGCATGTCAGAGCCCATGCCGCGCGACATGGAGGCATTCACTGGACCCTCGGAGCCCTTTAACGCGGCAGGCGCGGCTCCGTGTTCATTCGGAGCGGCAGGGAAAGCCGCCTGAAGAGGGACAGCATGCCCCCCTTGAGTTCAGATCGGCCCCTGCGGAAGCAGCCTCGCCGACAAAGCTACCGCCCAATCCCTTTACACATAAAAGAGCCAGTGCCCTGTGAGGCTCTGACTCCATGCCTTGCCTTTGCAGTGCATCCGCCGCCTTGACAAATGGACCTTTCTGGGGCCGAGGAGGGGTGAGGTGGCCTGCTGCCTCTTCCTTCCCATCCCTTTGGCTTGTTTACACAGATGCAGCCCATGAATCTGGGGCTGTGCATTACCCAGTGCGTGGGAAGGCACCAAGGGAAGGCCGCCGAACAGCCTGGTGCGGGCAAAATAATGCGCAGCAACCACCCTCCACTGCAATACTGCAACTCGAGAGTTTGCAGCAGTGTGACGTGTCAGATTGCACTGCAATTATTTCTAATGGAAGGCAGGAAATGGTTCGACAGGGCTCCTCTCTCCAGGCGGAAGGCCGGTGTGCCTCCCTGTTGTCGGATGGAAGACGCGGGAGCGACCGGCCTCTGTGCTATTGACAACTGGCGGAAGTGATGCTTCTCCGGGACCCATTACTCACCGACGACCTCTGCCTCGGGAGGATGAAGAGGCTTGTGATGTCGGAGCTCAGCCGCCCGCTCGCCATGTGCAGTAGCTCATCCTGGGCCGTCGGCTCATGTGGTCTCCGTCCTTCTCGGCGCGAGAGGCACAGCGGCGCTGCCAAGCTGGGCTATTTATGGAAGGTCATTTTGTTGTCACTCCTTGCGACAAATGGGCCCTCGGCTGTGCCCTCGGAACAGGGTCAGTTCCACCACCAGCCCTTGTCCTGCAGGAGCTGAGGAAAGCCACGCTTATCCCCGGCTGAAGCAGGCCGGGGAGGTACGAGGGAGACCAGCCACGCCGCCAGTGCCTAAGGGGGCCTCTCGAAGCAAGACGCTGGATCTCTGCACTTTCTTCCTGGCCTGCAAGGTGATCTCTGTGATGCATGTGCCAGGTAAACGGATTGTTTAGCTGCACTGCACACCATACAAGACGGGGTCCTGTTGGTGGGCAGGCCATCCATCCCAAGGAAGACGTTCCAACCCTCCTGAATATGCATCCCGCAGAAGCCAGGGCAGCGCCTGCCTGCCTGCCTGCCTGCCTTGGTTCAGGGCAAGGCGGGGGCCGCCAGGTGGGCAAGGCCGGGCCTGGAGTTCTGCAGCCACGAGAGCAGCGTGGGGCTTCTGGGAGGAACGGCACCGCACAAAGCGCAGATCCGAAGATGTCGATGCTCGGGAAACAGAGGCTTCTGAAGCCCCCTGCAGCCAACGGGAGCTCTTTCCTCCCTTTATTTATTGCTAATGAATCTTGACCTTTGCATGAGGCTCGGAGGAGCTGCAACTTCATTTCAGCTTCCCCTTCTCCTTCGCTCTGGCTACAGGTGAGGCAGTTCACAGAGGATATTGCGGTGGCAGCAGCCGGGGGGCGGGTGGGGGGGGCTCGCGCTCCCGGCAGGTGATATATGGTAACCTGGGCCCATTACCGAAAGGCATAAAATAATACAAAAAGTTATTTTTCAGCCAATGTGCTGACACAGCTCCATTTTTGTTTCTTATCTGAAAATGATGCATGAATTATCTCCAGCCAAAGCCTGGAATTCATATTATGGACTGCCTCTTTCTCTGTTTTATTTGGGCTGTAAAGTGGCACCTTATTATTTCTTCCTCCTGGGCTGCTTTTAATGAATCTAAGATTTGAAAGTGAAAGATTTATTGCATTTCGAGAGAGGTTATCCACATCTTAATGCTGCGGAGGGGGAACTAGGAGGAGATGGTGAGGGCTGCGGGGAGAGGCATTGATCTGAAAGAGGAACTGAGAAGGCGAGCCTTTGGTTTCAGAGCAGACTCGGTAATTTGGCAGGGGCTCCGAAATCTAGCTAGACTTGCAGATCTTAGAGCGGAGTAAGAACACCAGGAGGGAAGCAACAGAAAGGCTAAAATGGAGCATGAGCATCGCTGTGCCAACGTCTCAGCTGAGCCTTCCAGACTCGCCCTCTTAGCGAAGAACGTCCCTACACCTCCCAAGAGTCTTGGGCCATTATCCTGGCTGGGGGATGCTGGAGATGGTGGGACTTCCTTTTCGTTTTAAACATGCATAAGATGGCAGCTTATCGTGGCCACAGGAGACCTCATTGCTCTCTCCCTGTATCGGCCCTCAATAGTTCTGCATCCAAAGCAAAGCAAATGAAAAACAGAGGACGTTCCTCCTGCGCTGTTTCTGCAGCAGGTTGTGCCACGTTCTGTGATGAATCGTGCTGCTAAGAGCAGATCCCTCCGACCCTTGCAGGGAGGAATTGCTGTCGGAAATGTTTGCACCCTCAAAGAAGGTTAAATGTTACCATGCCAAGGTGGCATTCCTGGGATTGTGGCCTCCGTTTTGCAGAATGGAGAGTGAACTCAAGAGGCCGTGAAACACCCAGCAGCCCCCGGTGGATGGGAACGGACCCGAGGCGTGTAAAACGGGAAGGCACAGCTGCTCTCCTCATGGTCCGTCTTTCCCCCGAGGAACGGCCAGCCTAGCTGCACAGAGCAGCTCTCTTGCCCGGGCAGATCCGGCTTTTCCTACCAGCAGCCTCTCTGGGGTGCATTTCACATCCGTGCCTCCGAGCAGGCCATTTTCACCTGGGGTCCTTCCTTGATGGCCTTCTCATCCCAGCATGTCGCAGACTGACCCGAGTGGGACCACGTGCAGCCACAGCGCCTCCCGCCTTCGCTCGACATCCAGATGTGGGAATCAAGAAAAATATTGAGTCTCCAGAGACGCGGAGTCCCTGCTGAGTGACATTTTCTCTGCTTGATTTATTGCTTTGCACCTGTTGCCAAGTAATGAGGTGCAAGGGCTGCCAGGCTGTTACAGCACGGAGCTGCCGCCGGGGAAGTGGACTCGCATTGTTCATCATCATCGGGGGACAAAGGAATCAGACATTCGGCTCAGCCCGACAGAGATGGACCTGAGGCACCGCTGGCTGTTCTCCCCAGGTTTCTGCAGTTTGCTTGCAGGTCCCCCGAAACATGCCCCAGATTGTGGGGTGTTTTGCCATATTTAATCAATATTTTCTTTTTAAAATGCATGGACATTTTCTGAGATCCTTCCCTTTTCCTTCTTCTTTTTCTTTTGACAGAACAGAAGGTGCCCGGTGCTGAAAACGATGGGTGGAGAAAAGAAAATCAAGGTGTTGTTTCTAAACAAATAAAAAGATATTCATAATCTCCCGAGAGACTTCCCACCACCACAGTTATGAGCAGGTGGTGGTGGGAACCACTTGCGAGCCACGGGGAGCACTTCAGCTGTGGGGCGGAATAGAAATACATGAAATAATTCTAATACCAATAAAGCCACAGCAGGAGAAAGAGGGAAGGAGATGCACAAGTCTTGACCCATCTCACATCTGCTCTCACGGGGAGCTGCATGTTTCGCTTTAGCTGAGCTATCAGCCGAGTTTCTGATAAAATAGGAGTGGAAGGAAGACTCAGGGACCCAACAACCAAGGACACAGCCCTCGCGTTTCCGGGGACGGTCCCTGCTGGAAAATCATTCGCTCTGCAGGGGTTCGCATTGCCTGACACCTGTCATTCTCCTTTCTACTCTCTCTCTCTCTCTCTTTCATGTGCTTGCGCCCTCTCCAGAGGCCAGGAAGTCTCTTCAAACAAGAACAGGATTGCTTTAAATATTAAAGGATTAGGTGAAAATCAACATACCTGGGAAAGATTTGTGTAAGGCAGGATTACGATCTGATCCCCACTGCCTTGGAGCATTTATTCAGGGGTGCCCCTGCAAAGATGCTTCCAGCGTCCCCGGTGTGTCCCGCGGGGTGCAGTGCCTGCCCCGTTTTCGGGGACCGAGCAGTGTTGGAAGGGATGAAGCACTCACTCCAGGGCTCAGGGGGCCCTCCTCGTGCACCTCTGCGAGGGTCCTGGGATGCGTTGGCGCTGGGAATCCTCAGAGAATTCTTGGGACAGCAGAAGTGCACTGAGGTCGAGCTTGTTTTCTTGGGCAGGGGATCCCGAGGGCAGGTGGGCGGCGTGAAGCGTCTGTCGGTCCTGAGGGGTGTGGGGCAGGGATTTGGGGCCAAGCTACTCTGAATGGTGTGAGTGCAATTTGGACAGGTGCATTTCTGTCCCAGAAGGGATCACCTGGAGGTGGGGGAGCAGTGGGGCCATGAGGACGGGGAGGCGGTGGCAGTGGCGGCGGCGGACTGTGGGGTCTCCAGCCTGGATCCTTAACAGCAGCGAGCAGCAGCTTGGTGAACCTGCATCTGAAGGCTGATCTAGTGAAGGGGAAGGTGTTTGCTCCAGCTCCTGGGTTCACGGTCTTGGTGGGGGAGAGTGGGCCGTGCAGGTCCATGGGCGGAGAGCAGGGCTGGGCCTTGCCTGAAGCATCGTGGAGCATCCCCTCTGACTGAAGGGGGCAGGATCATGCCCCCCCCCCCAAAAAAGCTTGGTCTTTCCCTGCTCTTGGAGCTGCACCTGCCCCTGCCTGCCGTGCCATCCCCTGGGCTGGCTTTTTGCCCGTGGGTGCGGTGGAGGCCCCTATCCTGTTGTTGGGGTTGGAATGAGACCCTAATGCCCCCCAGGTGGCTTCTGAACCTGGCTTGTGGGGCAGGGGGAACTGGCTTGCCTCCACCCATTCTGGGCTGGGCTTGGCTGAGACACAACCTACTCAGCAACTGAGCTGCAGCATCTGATCTGAGTGTGGAGCACAACCGCGGGGTGTGTTTCCAGAACTCGGGTAGCATCGCCTAGTGGTCAGCACGGGCAAGCAGGTCTTTCTGGGCTGCTCAGAAACACCACTCCACTCTCTGTGTCCTGGGGAGTGTTTCCCCACTTTCCCACGATATCCAGAGGGGATCCAGATTTGCCGGCTCCCTATGCGTCCCAGTGAGATTTCGTGCGCCTCCTTTAGGAAATGGAACCCTCATCCGAAATCGTCAGAAATCAGAAATCATTAGAAATCATCCTGCATTGGAAACAGTGCTGCAACACTATCAAAATTCTCTCCACTCGCTCCCTGTTTCTTCCCTGCAAATGTATTTCATCTGGAAACATTTGGGGTTTTACAGTGCATATTGGAATAGAATGTTTCTGTAATCAACATCGTCCGCACTTTAGCACTTGTAGCTCGTCTTGCTGACAGATGAGAAATGGATAGTGGGTTTGGAAGTTGGCAGCAGCTCTGAGCTGTGCCCGGCTGCATCGCGGACTCGTGGCAGCTGTACGATTCCTGCTCTTGTGTGAACTCCCCCATGGCTGTCTCTGTTCTGTGCTCTACAATGGAGCCGGTCGTTTCCCAAGAGGAATTTCTAAGAACGCCACCATGCAGAATGCGCTCTAATTAAAGCAAGAGGGGATGCGCTTGCACGACCGGATGTGTGAGCAAACACCGGCTTCTCGGTCTCCGGTGAGCGGCTGCTGTCAGGTCCTCCGTCAGGATGTCTGTTGGCTCCGGAATGCCTCCTGCTCCTTCCTCCTCAGCCGCTCTCGCGCTTGCACATTTTTGGAATCTCTCCCACACGTGCTGCTTCTCCCGGGCCTGCCAAGTGAGTGAACAGCACTGCTAGAATTAACTGCACTCCACCCCTAACCCGCCACACACTTGGAGGTAAGAGGACTAAAACTGAACTCATCCCCGGCAGATGTTTATCCAAACGGTTTGCAAAGAACGTGGCCTGCACAGCCTCCCTTGATAATCACACGCACAGCCACCTGCTTTTGCAGCTGGAAAGCCTCGCTCCGAGTCCCTTCTTTCGCTTGCCTCCGGCCTGACCCAGCCCTTCGTCTCCATCTTCCCCGAAGCGGAGCTGAGGTTGCTGCTCGTCCCCTCCCAACATTCTGCCTCCACGAAATGGAAGACCGTGTATTTATTTATTTAACGCTTTTATAATCAGGCCATCGACTGGCGTCCTGAGACGGTTTATGACAAACAACAAGTAAAATAGGGAATAAAATGAAATGGCACAGCATCCGATAAAGCAGCAATGTAAAACCACATTAAAACCAATTAGACATCAGACGAATGGGAGAATCAAAAGCGTTTTGCCTGGCGCTGAGAAGAAAGAAGCATTAGCACCAGGCGAACCTCTCTGGGGAGCATATTCCACGATCGGGGTGCCACCACAGAGAAGGCCCTGCTCTGGGTAGCCCCCCTCCTAATCTCTTCCAAGGAGAGAAGGACCTCTGCCTCAGAGCTCAAGGGGCAGGAGGGCATATGGGGAAGGAGGTGCTCCTTCAGGTATCCAGGACCCAAGCCAGTCCACATGTGCATCTAAAGAGCTTGTTATGACATGGAAGGTTGGCGGAATGTGCCCCCACTTTCGATGTCCGGGTGAATTTACTCCCCCTCTCCAGCAACGGCAGGGGGGCCCATGCTGCCCCTCAGCATCTCCCAGCCCCTCTGGGCTTGGTTCCTGTGCGTGAGTGTTGGAGGGGCGAGAGCAGAGGGAAGCCACAAGCAGGCGGAGGGGCTGCGCCGGCCTGAGTGCTCCAGCGAGAAGCCTCGAAGACGAGGGTCAGTCTCTAGCGACAGGCTTGGTGACGCGGCACTGCACCCGCACTGCCTAGCCAATCTGTCATTCACCCCAGTCTGGCAACAGCCTCTCCTGCACAGCCTTGCTCTGCTTCCGGCTCATTCCTCTGTGGTCAGGATTAGCTCAGGCCCACCAGCTGGGAAGCAAACCCCTCCCGGGCCGGAGTCGCTCCAACTTTGCTTCCTCCCCTTTGAATCCGGCAGGTGGAAGCAACAGCATGTCCCTTCTTGCGTGAGGAAGCGTGGCCTGGCTGCTCCTCATGCTGGCTCTGTGCCAGCTGCTGCCAAGCCGGGGTCCTCGGACACATGGGGATGTGACCACCACCGTTTACGGTCACCCTGCTGGGCTAAGAGGGCGACGCGCCTGCTGGACAGGGTGGATCCCGGCAGCCTTCCCTCTTCACCTGAAGCATCGTAACTGGAGGGATGGCCAAAAGTGACCATCGAGCCGCTTTCCGGGGTGGGAGGAACAGGGGTCTTGCGGGAAAGCGCAGCGTGGCTCCCTGCCTCTCCCGCTTTCACGGGGCGCTCATAATCCTCCAAGTTCAAAGGCGTGCAGGCATCCCCAGATTAGTCTTTCAGTAACACCATTGATTGAATTGCATACATTTGCATGTGAGTAAAACAGGAGTTTTCAAGTGAAAAACGCTCTCTATTTTTAAATGTGTCTCTCAGAAGGGGAAAATGGCTCTTCTAAGACACCGCTCCAGCTTTTAATCAGCAGCTCTGTATTATTTGAATTAATCAAAGAGTTTGCATTAATAATAGTATTTCTTAAAAAAAGTGTTCTGCCCAACAAATTGGGGACCCAGTCCTCAGTCTCTCAGAAAGGCTTTTCATTGGCTAATCTAGCCAATTAATCAATGCCTTTATCTATGTGGAGTGCCATCCAAACTGGCTGCCCATAGTCTTCTGAACAGACAGGAGTGCAGGAAGGGAGCAGGTGGATGCAAGACGGCTTTGAGACACAGGCAGAGGACCCTGGCTGCTTTGACCTTTTGGCCCTGCTCTCATGGAGGAAGGGCACCTCTGAGGAGTCCCATCACATGCCGAAGCTTTGCTCCTCAGCATCTCCGGAGCCCCCTCTCCCCAGAGAGGGCGCGTTTTCAGGGACCCCAGTCAGTCCTATGGGCCACCAGTTTCTGCCCTAACTTGCTGATCGCTCACAGAGGTATTTTTATCTTCTCCAACCCACCCTCCAAATTAACCATTCTCAATGACCTCCTGAAACAACCAGATGCCAACCAATGTCCTGTTCAAAGCTGCAAAACAGTAAACAGAGGTAGATGCTGAAACATCACAAGGCCGGAATCTGTCATGATAAAAGGTAAACTTGACTTAACAGCAAAGGAAGGCCCTGGATGAATAATTACCATAATTAAATGTTGCACTTCCACATCGTGTAGTTCCACAGCAGCATCTAGTCAGAATGAGCTTGTTGGGCCTTGATGGCGCTTGCTACTGACTCTCGGATTTTGGTTTTGTTCAGGATCTTCCTCGTCCGCCCGGCCTACACCCTGTCCCAGAGGGATGGAAGTTCTGCCTTCCTCCCGCACGTTCCCTGCGCAATCCCTGGAATGGCGAGGCTGGGAGAAGCTGAATCCAGCAGGGGGCTAACAGGCTCTGCGAAAGCTCCTTAGCACTGGAATGGAGACGTCGAGGTCTGGAGAGAGCCGAGGGGTACCTGGGCGGAGCGAGACGTGCATTTCTAATAAGCTGCATTTGACTCCAGCGACGAACGAGTGGCTAGGTGGGTTGGCCGTCAACGGCATGAGGAAATGGGTGCATCTCTTCAAGGCAGAGGGTCTTCCTTGGCAGGTAAGGAAGGGGGAGAGAAGATGTGCAGTGGAGGGAGTGCAGTGGAGAAAAGGCAGCCGGCTTTGACTTCCATTCGCAGAGGAGAGCAGCTGTGAGGGGGCAGGGGGAGAAGAGCCGAAGGGGTTTAGAGGGTTGTGCTGAATGCTTGCCCGTTCTGTTTTGAGATGAGTGCGATGCTTCGGAGAGGCCCTGGATGCTCCTGCGGGGAAGCCACACTAAGCAGCGTTCCATCTGTGCTACTTCTGGCAAGGTTCTCTTTCGCCTTCATGCAGCCGATCGGGCACATGTAACGGGCAATGCCGACGAGTAGCCAGTCAGCTATGGCTACTCATGGACCTCACTGTTAGAATCGGGTGCTTTCACATGGGTGAACCTGAGCGATCGAGACGGCGAAGTCAAGCCAAGCCTATTCTGAGAAATCATTGGCAAAGCCTATTCAGGGCCAGATAAAGCCAGTTCGGAAACAAAGGGCCCTCCCTTCCGCAGCAGCCCACCAATGGGCGTGCCTCTCAGTACTGTAACGCTGCCCAACCCGAGCTGGCTCAGCCGTAGAGTTGAACCATTAGTCGAGATCTATTCCATCTTCGTTGAGCAAGCACTGAGTTTCCTGCTATAAAGAGGGCAAGCTTTGAAGTGGAACTTTGTAGCAGCGACTGGCAAATCATCGAAATAAAAATATGTGACCTTGCTGAATCAGAGCAAGCCCCTTCTAATCTAGCACTCTGCTTTCACCAGAAGCTCGTCAGATGCCTCCAGGAGGCTATTCGGTCCCACGGGCTTCTTCTTCAGCCTTCTTCCCGGGCAGCGGGACCTGGAGATATGAGCCAATGGCCCTGGGGTGAGCCAGGGTCTGCAACTTCCTTCCCTTCTGCCTTCTGCAGGTTCCCTCGGGACAAGTTTGTGTATTTGTGCTGCGGCCATTGTGGGAAATGCAGACACATATTGGAGGAGGGATCATGTGCACTGGCCATGATGGGTGCTCATCTGAAGGTGAGGATGGCACCTGAGATGGTGAGTCTTCAGAATGGCTGGATTTTGTCTCCCTCGCCTCCCTCTGGAGGCATCAAGTAACATCAGCCATGCTCCGGTGTTTTGGAGGTGCTTCGAAGCTTTTAGGAGGCATGCATTAAAGGGGTGGAGGGAGGATCTTAGCAAGCCGGCAATGGGTTGAGTGCATCCCTTGGTTCCAGGCCAGTAAGTCCTCTGGGAACCGGACCAGTGAAGGGCACCTGCAGCTCTCGCGAGAAAAAGTGCTCACCTTGAAGTGAAGGGAGAGACGTTTCCTGACTGTGCTTTCCCCGTTGCTGGCTGCGCATGGGCCTGCTCCCTCTGTGCAGCCTGCCCCCCAGCCTCCATCACCCCACACTTTCCTTCCCGGAGCCTTTGCGCCAGTGTTTAAAATTATTTGAAACCCTTAACGTTGGAAGCAGATGATCTGGAGATAAAATATTGGATCCGGAGGCCCCTTCCCTTTTGGTGGAAAGAAGTCTGGCTCTGCTGGAAACCCCCCACCGGCTGCGCGGCCAGAATGCTGGACTGGCTGGCCCCTTGGGCTGCCACCTCCTGGACCTCACCACCCCAGGGAGGTAGCTTGCGGCAAGAGCTCCCCGGAGCCCAGAATTCTGTACCCCTTAGTGGCCAAGCAAAGCTCTCTTCAGCCATAAGGGTACCCCAAACACATAAGAAAGATGGGTCCCAAGCTCCCCTTACCGAAGGGCATCTACTGAAGTCTGGGCTCTAGAGGCAGGATGCCTAGGCTGAGGGCAGTGTGGGTGTTCTGGGAGCCCGCAAGCAGGGCACGGAAGCAGCACCAGCTCCAGCGGTTGCTTCCAGGAGCTGATCCAGGTGGCGTAGCTCCCTTGGCAGGGAAGGCTTGGTCCAGCCCACAGCACGGTCGAGACGCCATTCATAGCGCTGCGTGGCGCTCTCGAATGTCCCCAAGCTTCTGTGTGGCTTGCTTGCTTATCTGAGCAGTGGGGAGATGGCCAGCGACCGACCGTCCCCACCGCGTTCGTCCCCTCCTCGGCTGGATCGGGCACCACTGCCCTGCCTTGCCAGCCTTAGCCACGCTGGAGCCGCCTCCGGGGCGAGCCGTCCTCTCCTCTCAGGCCCTGTGCAAGGCAGGCGGGGGGCCGTCCTTTGCCTCCCTCCTGGCTCACATCAGTGCAGGGGGGCCCATGCTCCATTTATCTCAATGTCATTTTCTTCGAGAAGCGAGCTGGAAAAATGTGTAACAGCTGCCCGACTTCTAAGTGCCCTTTAGGGAGCCCCTCAGCAGACACTTTGCAGAATATAATGATGACATTCTAACGAGCATTAATGTACATGTTGTCATTTTTTCTATATTTACACTTCCCACAGGAGGCACCATCCTGGAACGTAGGAGGAGGAGGGGGAGAGAAAGAGAGAGTTGCTGCACCAGCTCGTGTCTGCACTTGACTGGGAAGCAGCAGCCCCCAGTGGGAATGAGCCACAGAGGCGGCAGGTGTGGTATTTACTTATTTATTTTGCGGGGAGGGAGGTTTTCCCTGGGTTTGCTCTCCAAGACCCAGTTTGCTCATCACGGGATGAGGGGAACACATGAGCTGCGTGCGAACATTCCCATTTCGGATCAGCACTGCACAAACGACCCATTCCCGGGCTGCTTCCTGCGACAATGGATGAAAGGCTTCTAGACGTCTGTTCCCAGCAGCCCTGCTCAGCTCTGGTGAACTCAAGCCTAGGCTTTCTTTAAGGTTGTCTTCTGCTCATGACTTTCTAGCACAACGGTCTTCTCCAGTGAGAGCGAGTCCCGCTTTCTTACCATGTGCCTCCAGTATGACAGCTTTGACTTTGTCCGTTTTGCTTCCAGGGAAAGATCTCCGTCGATCTGGTCCAGGCTCAGGGTATTTGCAAAGCTCTCCTCCAGCACCGTGTTTCGGATGCATCGATTTTCTTCACATCAGTTCTTTTCACTGCCCAGACAACAAATCGAGACATCAGGAATATAATACGGTGGAAGATCTTGGCCTGCTCTCCAGAGAAGCCTCCAAACACTTGGAGAACCTGAAGTTCGTGCATTGCACTCCTCTCAAGTCTTGGCCTTCTTAGCCTTGGCCGTGGCCTCCCTCTGAACGAACGTTCGAGCCAAGGAATGCGAAATCTCTCACAATGTCCATTTCTTCTTGTTGGCTTGAATGCTCTGTAATTCTCCTTCTGCTGTGATTATTTTTGTTTCCTTAACGTTCCACTACTTCTGGCTTGGCTCTTTCTTCCTCCACTTTCATCAGGGGTCATTTCAATCGCCTCCACACACTTACCTGGGAGTAAGTCCCACCGAACTCGGCGAGACGTCCCTTAGAGCAGCCTTGCGCAGGGCGCGACCGCATTCTCGCTCCGAGGCCCTGTCCCCTCTTGTGGGTGAATGCACTGGTCAAGGACCTCTCTCATATCCCCCCCGCCCAAATATCCCCCAATACCAAACAAGCGAGCCAATTTGAAATGAAGGAGAAAGAGATGCACAATGTATTTCACATTATGCAGCTGAAATGGATAAGGTCGCTGCTTTGTCCTCTGTCTCCTGATTTTATCAGGGGGAAGATTGTATCAAATAAATAATGCATCAAAAGATTTTTCTTTTCTCCCCCCCCACCCCCGTCCTCTGCTACATTATCCCAAATGGGAGCAAAAATCCAGTTGCTATGATAAACAGTAATAAATGGCCATGCTTATCTCTAGACATTTCTGCTGGCGAATTTCTAAACCAGATTAACACGCAAACTAGATTTCTTCTGGAAAGTTACTTGTTTGGGTGGCGGGGGGAGCGGGGGCTGCACAGGCTGTTCTTGTGCAATGCTGTGCTTGGCGAGATCCAGGAGAGGATTATGAGAGGCACCGAAAAGGCAGGAAGAAGGAAGGTGCGTAGCCATGATCCTCCTAGACCTGGATCTAGGAAGCACCTGAACTGGAAGTCTTAAGCTTGCTTAAATTATAATGTGCAACATGAAATGCTTTTATAATGGGCCTTGCCTACTTAGATAAAATTGTTTCCAAGGCCTGGGCAATTGTCAGAGATAAGTTATAAAATTGAGCAAATAGAATCAAATTGGGTATTAATAGGAGTGAAATGAAAGAAAAATGAAATTTCTTTATTCTTTTTTAGCAAGAATGTGCTTCCCACCCGCAGGCTCCTTGGGAGAGAAGTGTGTGGCGCAAACACATTGTGAGCATGAATGCAAGGCAGTTGTTGGACGGCACTGGAGCGGAGTTGTGATGGTACAACCGGCAAAGTTTGTAACCAGTTGGCTCGTTGGTCAAAGTGTGAGTGTTCAACTCAGTGGGCTTGGATCGCACAAATGGCTTACAGGTTTGTTACTAGCTGTAGGAGAGACTGAAAGCTTCAGGGCATGTGCAGACGCATCGCAAGTGGAGCATTTCTGGACATGTGCTGTGCGTGATCAGTCACCTCAGATTAATTGTCTGCCTTTGCCGTGGTCTCTGGCTTTGCAGGAGCAATTCATTGGCACAGTTTTCTTCTCCTCCATATTGAAATGGTTGGTGACAATATAAAACAGTGACATGGACACACCCCCTCAGGAAGACTTGCATAACGTGATGACATGCGTGCTCACAAGGCATTGTGCAATTCCACACTGCAGCTCCCGTGATGGAGTTTGATGCCCTGGCTATGCAGAACCTGTTCTGGCAGAGCAAGACTGCTTTCTCGCCCACCGAAGCATCATCAAAGCCACTACTGGGAAGCCAAGCAGCAGCCTGAGCTGGGATCCAGTCCGCCCTCCATTCGTTAGAGGTGATCTAACATCCCAGATCCATGCTCTTGAGACTTGGGACTGGGAAGTCTTCCTTGGCCGACCCGGAGAGCCGGAAAGAGTGTCCACCGCAGAACTGCATCCGGTCCGTCCCGCAAAAGAGCTGTCAATTCAGCGCAATCAGCAGCAACTCCTACCGTCGCCTACGAATTGCTCCCCACAAATAATTCTTTGTCTAAGGTGCTTCTCTGGAACAGGAGGGAACAGCAGGCAGTTCCAAGCTCAGCCGTTGCCCGGCACTACTTGGCCTCGAACTCCAGAGCCCATGTGTCTCTTGGCCCTGCTGAGGGTGACCGAAACATGGGCTATGAAGCGCAGCCACCCAACTACCCTGTGTGACAGCTGCCTGTGGATGCACATGTGCACGTGTACACACATCTGTGTGCACGTGCTCAAACGCAGGTACATCTACTGCGTTCTGAATATAACATTGCTGTACCCCTGGGGTGCAGTTGGCTTTCTGAGAGCCACGGCAGCAGCTTCTGCGTCCTGCAGGCTTCCAAGAGCTGCATCTTCCTCAAAGGCAGCCAGGCAGCTGTCTTAGGAGCTGTGCAGATCGTACAAAAGGGGGGAGCCCACTGTCTATCTCCCCCCACCCACTTCAGTAGCACTTACTGCTCCTCCCTGCTCATGCATTTGGACAGCCAAATGCCTGGGGGCCGAGCAGCCACCTGGCTGCTCCACACAGTGCCCTTGGCCCCACGTGGCCCGACTCCTCTAATTGGGGTCAAGCAGAGGAAGCGTCCCGACCCCGTCGTGTTGGGGAGGGAGCTCTTACGAATCCGGGGCTGTCAGAAGCAGGGCTCTGGGAATTGCGGGAGAAGCTGGGGGCTGCCCTTCCCTGCCCTTGCCGCGGTCTGCCCAGCTTCCCACCACCTGTTTTCCGTGCGCGTATATCCTTGTCACTCTCGGCTCCCCTGCAGTGCACGTGCGTGTGTGCATGTCTCACACATCTGACACTGGGAAGGCTGCACTGCACCAGCAGGGCATTTGGGGAAGCGGGCGTCCTCTGCATCCCTGACCTTCGCCATCCCAGCTCAGCCGCTTCTGCGCAGCCATGAGAATCCGGTTGCTTTCCCATTTCTCCTTATCCAGGTTTTGGAGTTCCAGATCTTCTGGACCAGCCCGTCCAGGTCAGAGAGGTTCACCGACATCGCAATGCCTGTGTCACTATTTCTCACACTCCTTCGGCTCTGACATTCCGAAATGCTTCCAGCCACTTGTATGGTGAGTCTTCCACATGTTGTGTTTCCCTCCACAGTATGCATTTCAGTGCCTGCTAAGTTTGTGGCACGGTCTGGGGGGCGGAGAGTGGAGAGGTGCTGCCATGAGGAAGTGTTCAGTCGAGTTGTTATTTTAAGCAGTGTTTGCGCAGATGTGATTCTGTGAATAACAGAACTCTGTCACATTGCTTCGAGTGCTGGGTGAGGAACAGCCAGCTGCAAACATCTGCCAGACATGTGAACTCAGAAGTAAATCCTTCTGTGGTGCTTACTCAGCGTGGCAGAGGAACTGCAAGGGAAAACGAAACGAACGTGCCATGATAGATGTGTCTCCTCAGAGGTAAATCGCTCTGCCCTCTCCCCCCCCCCCCCCAGCGCTGCTCATTCCCTTAAAAGTCAGCCATGGGTGAGGGAGGGCTTGGTTTGTGTTTTGGGCAAGGAGTTGTGGGTTACACAGCAAACCTGCCCATACCGTAATGGATCTTAAAAACATGGAGGCAAATGAACCTCCAAAGCCATTTCCCTGCACCAGCTCCTCCTCCTCCTCTTCCTCCCACAATTGCACACGTGTGTGACACAAGATCATGCGTCCAACACAGTGGAGAGTGTTGTGCGTGGATCCGCATGTGCCCAACCAGTGGTAGAAGCATTTCGCATGCGGTCTCTCTGCTCAGCATGGCCCCTCGTGTCCCTCTACTCCAAGCTCCGTGGGGAGGAGCAGAGGAAGAGGGAGGGGGAGTCTGGGCCGGGGACACTGGCCTCAGTCTCCGTCCTCGCAGACCTTGGCCCCCTCTCGCTTGGTGAGATGAGCGGGAATGAACTCAGAAACCCGGGCCGTGTTCTGGAGACCATTTTTCCCAGTGGCAGGAGTCGGTGATGGCAGCTCTCCATCTGCTGGGAGGGATAAACAAACAGCTAGATCATCTCTGGCCCTTTCTGCTCTCCTCAGCAGTTCATGGCAAAGGCGCGGAGGCCTTTTCATTGAGATAAATACAGCGTGGGAGGATCATTAAAGTGAGCGATTTCGCAGCCCTTCGTGGTCTGCCTGCTTCGGTCGACATCCATGCATCTAAACTCAGCGCTCACAGGCATGACGGCGCTGAGCATGTGAGGCACATCACAGGGCTGAGCAGTGCGGATGGGAAAACAGCTCTTTTCCAAAAAGGCCATGCTCTGCTCAGGAAGAGCCTGCCCTCCATCACAGCCCCTTTAGGCTCAGTTTATCTGGGGAGAGCCTGCTCTGGGTGCGCTGCTTCTGGAAGGGAGGCTTATGACTGCAAAGACCAGGGTCTTTTCTGTGGTGGTGACTTCTTTAAGGAACTCATGTCCTAAGGAAGCTGTTCATGCCCCTTCAGGGGGCATCTTTGGAAAACTGAGTTAAATTCCCCTCCCCTCCCCTCCCCACAATATGTGCTCTTTTGTGCTAAATATTATAGCCAAGCATTTCTAAAACAAAAAAGGCGATGGCAGTTCTGAAGTGACTATTTTGCCTTTCTTCCTCTTTGCAAACATGGGAAGGATCCAGACGGGGTTTGAAATGTCGCATCTTGCTCTGAATGGACACGTCGCATGTCACTCCTTTATTCTTGTTCATTGTTTAATGGGATTACTGTTCAAAGGACTCTGTCACACAGTATCATGCCTTCCTGGACACCTGGAAGTTGAGTTGGGGTTCTGTAACCGAAATGTCAAACTTCATTCTAATATCTGACTGTGTAATAGACGCTTCATGCTGCAAACAAGCAGAACATTTGATCATCAAGGTGAATCAAAGTGATGGTGAACCTTTCTAAACACATTCCAGCCATCAGAATCATTCCAGGACACCTTGTTTCCCGAACCCTAACCCTACCCTGGTGCACACCCCTAACCCTAATATAGGGGTAAAGTTCCAGTGAAGGGGGCGATTTTGAAAAAGGCTTCCTTGAGCAGCTTTTTCTGCCCAGCTCATCATTTCTGCCCATTCTGAACACATTCCAACCATCAAAATCATGCCAGGACACCTCATTTTTCTAACCCTAACCCAGTGATGGCAAACCTTTTAGAGACTGAGTGCCCAAACTGCAACCCAAAACCCACTTATTTATCACAATGTGCTAACACTACAATAAAACCTGAAAACTGGGGGGGGGGGGGTTAGGAAAAACAACTCACAGCCAGTATATCCTTGGCAGCACACTGATCAGCCATGCGAAATCTCGGACGAGTCGCAGCTAATGAGTCGTGGCTCGTGACATCTTCGCCTGGCACCACTGCTCCTTCCCAAGCATGCACATGGCCCCTCTGTGCGCTGTTATGCGATGCTCGGCTGCTGGGGCCATGCTGGGGTGCCTCGGCTTGCGTGCCGACAGAGAGGGCTCCAAGTGCCCACTGTGGCACGCGTGCCATAGGGGCGCTACCACTGATCAAAGCCCTCCTTCCTTTTAGCCAATTATATAGGCTTAGAATTGAAGAATGAAGGTGCAACTTTTGAAAAGGACCATCTGGGCCTTCTGAGTTGAAATGATTCATCCACATAATCTGCCACGCAGCCCAAGAAAAGCCATGCAAAGAGCGTGGTCATCAGGACCCCCAGTGAGCCAGACCAACTCCTGGAAGGCTGGCCCCCGCTTCATTTGCCTGTTACGCACCGTAAGTTCACTCTCCCCCACGACGTGCTACTTTTTCTCCATGAAAATAGCATTTGGGAAGGCAGGAAAGGCAGAGAGATTCACAGCTTTAAGCTGACTTGTGATCTCTTGCCCTCAGCTGTTTTCGTACTTTCCTAAATCCAAGGAGTTCGCTTGGCTACTGTCACAGCTGTTGAGCCGACTGACAAATCTATTTTGAAGGTGAGACGTAGAAGTTGTACAAATAAGGTTTGCCAGGAAGGTGGAGTTTTGCTAACATGAAAGGCTGGAGGGAAGCCCTGACTCAAAATGAAAATAATTCCAGAGAAATATGTGGACCAGGGAATTGCTTTGGGAGGAATGGAATGTGCACAGCCCGTTCTTCCGCCTGAATGAAAAATAGTCGCCTCGAAGCTGCAAATTCACGCCGAATTTCACCACAGAGGATCTCAGCTTTGTAGCAAGTATTCTTGATGATTGGGAAGGCCTACATTTTGAATTCTGCTTTCTGGAACACCCACTCTGTTATTCCAGTGCAAATGCAACGGGATTCTGCGTTACAGACCCACATGCTCTGATGGCCTCAGCCACTGAATGGCCGATGCAGAATCCACGGCAGCCGTGGGACCCTCTGTGGACTCTCTGCTGTGCAGCTTGTCCCTCTGGAACGAATGTCCCAGGCGAGGGAGGCATGTGGCGCTTTCAGTGCCGGGAAAGCCGCCAGTGACCCTTGCTTTAGCAGCTGCGTGTGCTGCGTTCAGGCCTCTCGCAAGAGACTTTGTCCCTTTCCTGGCCACCCACTGCATGGGGAGGAAGAAGAACGAGGAAAGGAAGTGGTAGCAGAAAGGAAGAGGAAAGAGTGTGGCAGGGGAGGAGGAAAGGAGTGAGCGAGGCTCCTATTTGGGCTCTGACCTTGCCCACCGCTTCCTTCAGCCCTGCCGATCGCCGATACCGGGCCCCTCACGTGGCTTTTGAAAGGAAAAAAGGTTCTCCTCACCAGCCCTAAGGAGTAATGTACAAGGTTCTGCGAATTGGTGTGAGCCGTCCCGAGGCTATATAGCAAGGGGAGGGCATACAAACACTTTAAATAAATGAATGAATAATAAAATCCGCTGGTGTCCGGCAAGTGGAGGGGGACTCAGCAGCTTTCCAAGCCAGACCGTCTGCCTTCAGTGGCCTCTCTCCCACCCTCACCGATGCCTCTGGGCCCAGCTCCAATGATGGCGGTTGAGCATGGACGTCAACACCAACCGTCCCCTCTCAGTCCGTATCAAGTTCGGTCATTGGGCGTGGAAATGCGACCACCTTGGAGAGGATCTCAGACGTGGATCCAAAAAATAAAAACGGGAACCGGAAACAAGATTACTTGCTGAGTGCTACTATCTCTCGAATCTTGGGAGAAGGAGAAAATTGACTAGCATAATCTAGTCCAACTAAGAACACCACAGCCATTCTATCCTTGCCAAAACATGCATTAAATCCCTCCAGAAGAATTAAGCAGAATTCGGACTATTCAGCTCCATTTCCTCTGTTCCTGTTTGCAGCAGTCACTGCTGCATGTTTAGAACGTGTTTTGAGTTACACCGACAACGAGCGGGTGTTGCTGTTCGCACCAGTGCGCTTTTGGCCAGTAAGCCTGACGCTATTCACTAATGCCGCTCGTGAAAGCTGAACTCCATAGCATGATGCCTTGTGGCTCTCCGGGTGGGACTGCAATGCCATCATCCCCAACCATTGGCCATGCTACCTAGGGATGGTGGAAGTTGGAATCCAGCCGTACCTGCAGGTCCACAGGTAGTCCACCTGTGCTTCATACCATGCTAAGGAAACTTCCCAGCGTTTCTGATGCATCAGGACTGAAAGCACGCCTGGTGCAGAGAATTGGCTCCTGGTATGTTGGAGAGGGCAGTCAGCTTGACCCCAGTCCGGAACAGAAGCGCCATAATGTTTTGGAGAACGTGAGAAGGCCAATGAGTCCCCGCTGTTTCGAATTTGCCTTCTCAAGAAAGCAGTCTGGACCTGCACTGATCACCCACACTGCCATCCGCATTAGCCCGTCACCGATGGGCACCGGATGGGCTCAGAATCAAAGCTGGATCTGACGTGGTCACACAATTGCCTCTTGTGCTGCCTCAGTTGTGTCTTTGCCCAGCAGACTTGACCAGTGGCATCGACACAGAAATTAAAACCTGACCCGGCAGAGGACTTGGGTGCTGTGCATTGTGGGGCTGCTTTTCTTTGCAGAGCGAAGGAAGCGAAAGGTAGCTTTATCGGGACCTGCTTGGCTGGACTTAGAGACCCAGCAGACTTTGCGATGGTCTTCATGCTTCCGGAAGTCCCCCTCCAGGGTCCCTCCCTTTCTCCCCCCCCCCCGCTTTAACAACCTTTTCTGTGGGTTTGTTTCCAAATGACTCCATTGAGGGTTTCCTGCTGCTTATCATAAGTGCAAATGCATCTTGCCTTGTTTATGAACGAGGATCAGTTTATATAGCGCAGGTTAATCATGGCTCAGCACCCTTAATCTGACACATTATCCGAGGCTTCTACAGGCCTTCATTTGGATTTCCTGTTTGTAGCAATAATACCCTTTTAATATGCTAAATGAGCGAGCAAATGAATCTGCCGCTCACCTGCGGACTTTGTTTTAAGCGGCCCTTCCGTGCGAGGTGAAGGTCGCTCCTTGGGCAAATTTACGAGCGCCCCTCTGGCCCCCGAGATCACCTGGGTCAGTGCAGAGACTGCCGCTGCTTATTAAAACGCAGCCGCTTGCCAAGGCGAGCTCCCTTACTTGCTGAGGGGATCCGGCCAGCTCCGCGTTTAGACTTTGCTACCAGCAACGGTTTCATTTCTTGATTCGAGTCGCCAGGACTTCAAGTCCTCCGGGATTTGGCAGCCCATTTAATTGTGGGCTCCTCACTGCTTCTCGGGGAAGGGAAAACCAGTAAAACAACCACAATGGCAACGCATGCCCATTTTTACTGGGTTTCTTTTTGTCCTCAGGATGGCATCATCGCCGCCACCAGCTTGCTTGCCTATTGCTGCAAAACGTGCCCGGTCCCACGGGGTAGATAAAGGGTGGCTTGAGGGCTGCGGCAAAAGCTACAATACGAGTCCCAGGAGAAGCGCTTTATGCATAAAACAAAGGACGGTCGCTGCCCAGACCGGGTCGAGCGAGGCACCCTGATGCCGGCACTGCCCTCTTTTGGTGGCAGCTCAAAGCATTTTGGTTTTCCCCGGCGTCGTCAACAGCCTGGATTTATTTATGTATTCACATAGTTCGTTTTTCTGCTTGAATGGTTTTCTGCCCCTCACTTTTATTTTTTAAGAAGTGCTACGAGACTGAAATGGATTTTCATTTTCAGGCGCACCACCCTGGGATCATCTCCGGATGAATGTGCCATTTAGATTTCTTAAATGAATTAATGACATAAAATAATAAATTACCGTAATTATCTTGATGGTGAGTCACCAGTTTTCCTTCGGTGCCAAAGAGGAACTTCTGGACTGGGCCAACGGTCTTTCCCACCTCTGGCTGTTCTCACAGTCCCTCCTGAATTCGCAGGCAGGAAAGCTGTGTGCAGGGTCAGCTCCTGGCCACTGGGACAGAGAGGCCCAGGGCAAAAGCTTGCCCAAACGCCCAAGTCCAGTTTCCTTGCCGATCGCAACTCGCAAGAAGCAGGTCTTTCCTTGGCAGCTCCTCTCCTGCTTCCTCCAAAACATGCCTTAGCCATTGGACATCACCAAGGCCTTCCCAAATCTTGGCCTCTGATAAGGAATTCCGCGGCTGCTTCCCGGTGACAGGGCTGTCTCGGCTGATGCGGCCGCCTATTCTTCTTCCCGTGCTTCGTGGAAGCCAACGTTCAGTGATCTATGAGTTGTTTGGGGAAGGAGCAAGCGCTGCTTATGCATTATATACATGTCTTGTCTGTTCCACTTGGTAATGTTATTCTTTAATATGCACGGCAGTAGCTTTTTAGCAGTTTCTATTTTTTCTCCCTCTCCCTTCAAAGACTGCCAGAAGTATATGATGAGGTCTTTTTTCACTCTTCCCTTCATATAATTTAAGGGACATTGTTTTTCCAGAGAAGCACAACTTTGTTTTACAAATGGGAAAATAAAAGGGCTTGGCATCGACGATAACCTTCACATTTATCCACTGTCTGGGAACCTCCAACGCGCAGCACATGCGCGGCTTTGGCACTCCTTGCAAGGCATGCCGACAGTCTCCGTCTGACAGGTGGGGCGGGCCGCAGACTCGAGTACGGCATGTCCCAAGAATTCATCCCTAAGCGCAGAGCATCAAAGAGGTGGATTCTGCTGTGGAGAAGCCCTTGGGGAGTGCATTTCCGGGGTGCAGGAGGCCTCTTAGCTGTGCTTTTCCACTGCCTTTCTGGAACCCATCCAAGGCCAAGCCTTGGAGAGGCATTTTAGCCTTGCAGAGCGAAGCGACAGAAGCTGAACCTCCGAATAATTGGTGGTTAGGGAAAGGAGGCTGCAGCCATCCGGAAGCCTGGGAGAGCAGGATCGGCCTCCCTGAAGCCCAGGCCTCGGCTTCGGTATGCACGGCCTGGGCAGGAATGACTCCGGCCTGGGTTTCGGCTCCAGAAGCTCACCGCGTGTGTGCAAGGAGCGCAGTATCGCTCAGCGGTCCCTCGGGGCATCAGCGACTCCTCCTAGCGGGACAGGACGGGACAGGACGGCTTGGCTTCCTTCTCGGATGTCTGTGAAAGGCTATCGGTGTGACTTGCCCTCCGGCAATCCTGGCCAGAGCCTCAGACTTGACAAAAGAGCGCTAATAGCCCGGCTTTGTGTTTCCATGGGAACCGAGTCTTGGACCATCTCCCTTCCATTTTCGAATGGCTAGGAAACGCCTCGAAGGGGGCAAGGGGCAAAGTCTCCCTCCCACTGCTGGTGACCTCCGAGGACTTCGCAATCTAGGTCTGGAAAAGGACTGCAGTTTGAATGTGGGGAGGCAGCAGAAACACAAGACTGGGGAGAAATGCGTTGGGTTTGTAATCACATGTTCCTTGAAACCCTTTGCAATGGTGCGAGCGTCAGCCAGAGTTCGACTTGGTGTGGAGTGTTTGGCATCAGTTTCCGTTTGGGACGTCAAGATGAGCACACGGATGAGGATGCTTGCCCACAGTGTGTGGGTTCGGCCAGGTGGGGAGTCCTGGCAGAGCCTGAGGGCTGCTGCCCCCTTTGGAGCAGTGGCAGAGAAAAGTTCTCCTCCACCTGGTGGAGTGGACAGAGGATCAGAACGCCTAGACGTCCACGGACCGTGTCCTGCACCTGCCAGTGCCCACAGATGCTGCCCGTGAAGAGCCGGCGTCTTTGGTCTCCGCTGCTTAGAGCGCTCCAGTGTTTCCAGCCAGGCTGGGCAGGTGCCAGCAGGCACGAGGGGCCAAGGCCACGGGGGCTTCCTTTGCAGGGGAGGTGTTGGCGCACTTGCACGCACCGGCTCTGGGTGCTGGGAAGGCACGGCCTGCCTGGAGCACAAGAGCTTTTCCAAGCTCGTGGTGGGGGCTGCCTCCTTCCCGCAGCTGCAGCAACCTTGGGCTTCCACGGTGAACAGAGCTGTTTATTTCCCTTCGTCCCTCCCCAGAGGCACTGAATCAGGCCCTTGACGTGTAATGCAGATTTGGCCCTCTCTGATTTGGCCTGTGTGATGCATGAAGCCGCAGGGGTGTAGTGCGCTGCCTGGATTGGACACCCATCCAGCCCGCCACTGGGTGGCCCCTCTGTGAAGGTGCCCTGCTGCCCAAATCCAGGGAATTGCAAGTCCCAGCTGAGGCCCCAGTCCTGCTGGGAGAGAGCGACTTACTGCACCCGTCGGGCTCTCTGTAAGCAGCCTCCTCTGGAGGAAGTGGACGAAGACAGTCACAGCTGCTCACAGGCACCTCCGCCTCTTCTTCATTGCCCCCGCAGACCACAGTGGGCCTCCGGAAGCGTGTTGCTTGCCCCGTGCTTGCCCCGTTGCTTGGCAAAGCCAGGCTGCCAAGCAACTCCTCGCAGTGATCCTCCATCTGGGGCTGAGGGAGGGATGCAGAGACTGCCCCCACCCCTCGGCCATGCAGGGAGAGCGGCTTGCGTGCATCGGACGGCGCCCTGGCAGCCCTGGTGGCCCAGGCAGGGCCTGTCTGGAGGCATCCAAGATGCGGCTGGGCAGACAGCTGGGCGGGATGGCATGACTTGGTTTCCTGCACTGGGAGGGGTGGGCCCCGTGGCCTTCTGGGCCCCTTTGGACTCTGCTGGGCTACGGTTCCATGGTTTCCTGCAGGCAGGGCTTGCGGATGTTGTTCCTGACAGGATTCGGGGAGTTCTGAGAACTCCCAGGCTGGAGCACCTCATTTCTCCAGCCGGTTGACCACCCTGTGGTCACTTCCTTTGTGCCTCTGCTGGGAGCAGGAGGTGCCCCCCCGCCCCATTACGGGGCCTTGAACAGAAGGGCCAGCAAGCGTGGGGACCTGCCAGTGTTGTCTGCTCTTCCCTCCAACTCAGGAGAGGAAACACACATCCTCTGAGAGGCCAGGGCTCAGGGGACGCGACGTCGGGGCTGCAGAGCGGTTTGCTCTTCCCCAGACCTGCTTCCTCCGAAAGCTGCCACTTGCAAAGAGTTCTCTGATAGCTTATTCTGAAGGGATCCGTGAAGGAGCCTCCCTGAGCTCCCATCAAACGCAGCCCCATAAATAAATGATGGGGAAGTGCATGCAGGCCCCTCGGAAAGGGTGGCCAAGAGCGGCGCATGATGCAACCAGCGTGCTCCGCTTCTGCTGCAGGCTCAGTGGGATGCGGCAGAGTGAAAATGCCACAGACACGAAAGGTGAGGACGTGCGTCTGCTGTCAGTCCTTCCCCTGGGCAGAGGCAGGGCCAGCCCCACCGGAGAGGGTCGCCGAAGGCCGCACCCCCCGACGGCTGCAAGCGGCAGCCTTTCCCGGGCCGGAGGTTCTACCTGCAGCTCGCGGCAGTGCCCTCTGGATGAAGCCAGCTTTTCCTGCAGTGCATAATGTATCACACGGCAGAAAACGGAGGGGCCTGAATCAGCCTGTTAGGAGAAGAACTGAGGAAACGTGTTTTGCCTCCAAGCAGTTTTTAGTACCACGGACAGCTCTGTCCCTCCTGCTCGCCGCAGGCAAGAGGCAGGAAAAGAGAAACCAGCCCGTTTAGGGATGGAAAAAGCGAATATCCCATGTACAGCCGCCACATTAGAGTTCCCCCACATGTCCCTTTGTCAAAGAGGGCAAAGCCCAGGTAGCTGGGGTCAGCTCACTTAACCAGCTTCTCCGTGTTTTATATCTAATTCAACAAACTCCATAGCAACGCATGAACTGCGCTGCTTACCTGACCTTGCCCGACCTCACTGTTAACATCTTTTTTCCTACTAAGTTGCTTCTAAAACAAGCCCGAAATGTCGCAAAAGCTCCTTTGACTCGGAATCGATGCGGGAGCCAGATGAATTGCGGGCCTTTGGCAAGGAAGCAACGGGAGGCAGGCAGGCAAAGAGGGAATCCCACCCGGCAGTGCCCCAGCGCTGTCTTGTCCGCCCACAACGAACTTGCCAAATATTGGGCCTGCTGGGAAGGCTGCACTGGTGGATTCTGTTCTTCTTTGGACCATGTTTCTGGACACAGCTGTCACTGATCTTCCTGCCCCATATTTTCCACCCTTGCATGGACTTTTCACATGCGCCCTGTAGCGGTGGTTCCCCAGAGCCCTTGATGGTTATCCAAGCATTGCCCTACGTCCCACATACAGCTGAAGAGAGCCATGATCAGATGGCTTTGAGAGCTTGGCATCAGCTGAACGTGGGCGTCAAATGAAGGAGCAGAGACATATTTCTAAGAGAACAGTGCGTGGCCTTGAGCCCTAACCCGAAGCCCTTCCTGGGGATGTGAGCTGCGATTTCTTAGTGGTGCTGGAAATATGCGTCTTCTAGAGAGGCAGAGAAAGGGAGCAATTCTCCAGCCCCATCTGTTTCTTCAGGGACAAATGCCATCATGGCCATCCAAAGGGCATCTCGTTAGGTTCAGTGCGCCTTCTCCTAAGCACGTGTTGATTTTTTAAAAAAATTATTAGATTTAAATCCTCTCTCTTTTCTTTTAAGGAACTCAAAGCACATTGTAAAGACTCACCTGCCAAAAAAATAAATAAAAAGTCTGGTGTGCTACCATGGAGAAGGATCGAATGGCCAAACCCACTTGCCCCTGGGTCTACTCAGAAGCAAATCCTACGACTGCAGCGGGGCCGATTCCCAGGTACATGGGTGTGAGATTGCAGCCTAATGGGGTTTTTAAAATTCCATTGCATTTTCCGTTTGTGCTGGCATTCCCTGCCTTCCCTTCCTCCACTGCATGCAAACTGGGAAGGGAAAATGGAAGCTCGGCCTGAGCACCGCTGAGGCCCACGCGATCCAGGGAAACTCCTCCGTCACTGTGCTTTCCGCTTGACACACAACTGTGCGACTGATGACCCTTTGGCGTCGGCCACCCCCATGTTTCAGCTGAAGCCACGAGTTTAATTCCTGCACCCGGGGCAAGCGGTCTCTCCCGGCTCGGGCACTCGGGCGAAGGTGTGGTGGAGTGTCCGGCCCGGAGCAGCTTCCCTTTCGGGCGAGTCGTGCTCCTCCGAGATGAATGGCCGGCCAGCACGCGAGAGCTCTCTAGGCTGCAGACGACACGCAGCCCGTTGACCGTGGAGGAGCCTCTTCTCTGGGGCCGTGCAGGGATGCGCGGCAAAGCAGGTGGGCCAGGAACGCGCGCCAGGCCTTTCACGTCTTCGCTGGTCGCATGGTCAACCTACCGAGCCGCCTGAATCAAGATGTGCTATTTTTCTGTCACAGCTAAGCATTCCCCATGTATTTACCACTCGTTCCCAAACAGACTTTTAGACTCAGGCTACCTTTGCCACCTAGGGAGGCAAACCTGTCAATTTTCTCTTCCCTTAAATAATAATTTGGATTCGAATTAAAATACCTTAAAGGCCTCATTAAAGCTAAATTAAATGTGTAGCCAAGCATCCTTTATACATTTTAATCAGATTTTTACCCATTTCAAACAAACATTACTCTCGAATGCTTCTACTGGAGGTGTAGTGAAGTGGCTCCAGTCATCTCATTTCATTTTTGCTAGTGGAACCAGAGTTCATCTGAACAGGCTGTTAAAGCAACTTGATTAAGATCGAGAAATTAATAATAACCAAACCTCTCCCTCTCGGGCTGCTGCCACTGCCGCTGAAGGTCAGGCAAACCTGAATCCCAACTCAATATGCTGCAAATTCACAAGCAGAAAGAGAACGAAAGGATCTAGTCTGAGAAAAAAAGACACTGCGATGAGAAGAAGGGAGCTGGCAAGGGATTTGGCGTGCGTTGAATCCCCCTGCATGGGAACAGCCACAGCGGGTCCGTGTTCAGCTGCCTCACATGTTTCCAGGCGGTCTCAGCCCTACATGAACCTGAGAACTTGCCCCTCTCCTGCACCCCACCCACTCCCGTTCCCAAGCTTGATGGGGAGCACGTGGCCTCCCAAAACTGTGTGCACAGAGGGATTGTTACAGAGCTTTGGTGAATCTCCCATCCAGTTCCTGGCCTTCCTGCCCACCTCGCTCCTTTATAGAAACAGTGAGTCAGAAGGGGCCTCCTGGGCCATCTAGTCTGACCCTCGGCACCAGCCGGCTCCGCTCATGACATGCCCACCATGTGAATGTCCAGCCTATCTTTCAACACCCTCACCGATGGGGCTGAAACCTCCTCCTGTGGAAGCCCATTCCGTACCATTGGGGTCCCGACTGTCAGGAAGTGCTTCCTGGCATCCAAATGGAGCCTGGGCTCCCTGAGCTTCGCTCTGCTGGAGCGCATCCTGCCTTCCTCTGCAGGGGAGAACAGGCCTCTCCCCACCTCCGTGTGACACCCCCTCACAGACCTGCATGTCGCCAACAGGTCCCCTCTGAGTCTCCTCTTCCCCCGCGTACATCCCAGTCCCTGGCAAGACCTAGTGCAGCAAGTGCCCCTCTTTTACACAGGCCAGTCCTCTGAAGGGCTGAAGCTTCCCCTGGCCCACGGCTGGCTGATGCCTCCTCCGAAGGAAGCGCTCAGTCCCTTCTCTCTCTCTCCTTTCTCTTTAAGGAAAATCACCCGTCTGGGGCCAAGCGGGCCGGTCCTGGACAAGGACTCTGCACACCGGCTGCACTTCTGTTCCCGCTGTCCTTTCCATTCTGATGGAAGCACCCTCATTTGTAAACACTAATAACCATTATTATTATTAAAAAGGGATGAAAGTAAGGAGCCCCGTGACTAATTATTTTTAGTGTTTTCAACAAGCCTCAGTGCCACTCTTTCATAAAAAAAAAATTAAAAATTAAATCCCCCTGCTATGCAGATCAGATTGCTAGGATGATCAGATCTTTCCTTGGCCCTGTTAATTCCACCCAGAATCAGAGCTGAGCAGATGGCGGCAGGGAAGACGAGTCCGATTAGCATAATTCTTTTCGGAGCCCACCCCCTTCCCCAAGGCCACCGGTGCCGCTCCCCGATCTGCGCTCGGATTGCGTTGCGTCCAGAGAACCTGGGCACCGATGAGCCTTGCGGCAGATGTCGCCGCTCAGATAGGAAGGGCCCCCTCAGGTTATGGCAGCAGATCAGAGAACCAATGGGAATCAACCGTCCTGCTGCAGCTTCTCCTCCTCCTCCGCCAGCAGCCACCTCCTTCGAGCATCAGGGATGGCCACCGGTACTCAAGGCTCCGCAGCACCTGGCCCCCCCACCAGCTGCCGGTGCTCACGCCACCTCACGCTTGCGCCCATGGCACAAGCAGCCGCACCTTCCTTGACCGCCCGCCATGCGCTGCAAACCCAGGGCCTTCGCTGAGGGGAAGTGGACATGGTGGGAGAGACATGGCCATGGGCTCTGATGCGCCGCTTGCGTTGCTGCTGCCCTCGCTCCTTCAGCGCAACCTGTGCCAAGCTGCGGCGGGTGTCGGCTGGGGCTGGAGGTCAGACTAGATGGCCCGGGAGGTCCCTTCTGACTCGCTCTGTTTCTCTGTTTCTATGGTGTTTCAAGGGAGTGGCTCCTGCAGCAGGCCTGTTTCCTCACCCCTGACAGCGCCAGAAATCCTGAAGATTGGGCACCCAGGCACGGGAGAGCAGGGAGCGGGCTGAGCTTCCCCGGCTGGCTGGAAGCCCCAGAGTCTGGGGGCAGCTCCTGCTGAAAGAGGAAGGAGAAAGTGCCAAGGCAGAGCTGCAGCGGAATATTAAAGAAGCAACAGCCCCGACTTCTGAAGAATTGCATGACTCTGCTGCGAACGACGGAGACGCTGGGGTTGCAAAAGGCTTCGCATGTCTTTGCTAGGGCACCAACTCAAAGGGAAGTGGCAGCCAAGAAATGCTAAGGCTGAGCTCTGGCAGGGAACTGGCAAAGATCGTCCAGTGTAAGGGTGTTTCACTGGAGACCAAGGCCAAGATCTCCCGCAGCACTTTATCCCCGATCACTACGCATGCATGCAAAAGCTAGACGGTGAAGATGCTGTCGGGAAGAAAATTGGTGTATTCAAAACATGGTGCTTGCGGAGAGCTTTGCAAATACCTTGGACTGACAGAAAGACGCACCAGTGGGTCCCAGATCAAATCAAGCCGGAGCTTTCCCTCGACGCAAAAATGAAAAAACGGAGGCTGTTGTACTTTGGGCGCATCCTGAGAAGGCAAAGCTCTCAGAGAAGATAATCATGCTCGCGACAGGCAAGGCAGAAGCAGCAAAGGAAGGCTGCGTGGCGCATGGATCGACTCCATCGAGGAAGCCGCAGCCTTGAATCCAAAGGAGCTGGGTGGGGTGTCCGGAGCAGGACTGCTCGGAGCGCCTGCGCTCGCAGGGTCTCCAGAAGTCGGGGGCGGCTTGACTCCACATCGCAGCTGGTCTTAAAGGTTTCCTCCCTCCGTTCTTCTTTGACTCGCTTGGTGTGGTGACAGATCCCACAGGCATGGCGGGCAAAGCCTGAGGGAAGCACTCCTGGGTCACGCAGCAGCTTGCTCCCCTCTTCCAAAGGGGGCCTTTCTCAGTACTAAGCAGGGGAAGGTGGAGCAAAGAGCCTCCCCCTTCTCTGTGGTGGGGGGCAGGGCCCAGGGATGGAGGGGAGCCGTTCCAGTATTACCTGGCCATGGCAGGATGTCCCTTCCTTCTTTGGAAGATAGCGCTCGCAGCCTTCTCGACGTGTGCCCATGTCTCTCTGACCTCTGGAAGCCTCACAGCCATTTCCCTGCAAAATGCACCGACCTTGCTCATTTGGGGCGAGATCCAGGCCGGCCGGCCGGTGCATTGGCGCCATGGCTTTCCCTTCCAGCGAAGGAGGCGATGCTAGCGTCTGTTTACTGCCTGGGGCTTGCTTGCCCCCCCCCTTTTTTTTGCACTCAATATCTCAAACATTTATTTGCCGAATGTAATCTTGTTATTACATTAGATTTCCCTCACAGAAGCACCAAAGCTTCATTACAGCTGATGCAAGGACTGCCAGAGCACCGAGGTCCCTGAACCACGGGTAATTTTGCCTGCTGCCGTGTGTGCTGCACTGAGCTGAGCAGACACACTGGGGCGAGTGAAAGATGGCACAGACCCTCTGCCCACCTGCTCCCCAGTCCAAAAGGAGGCTGTGGCATCTTTGCGGGTTTGGAAGAAAAGCATCAAGATGCCTCGTCCCTGTGACCCCCAAGGTGGAGGTGGAATTGCAGGAGAGGGAGGAAAAGGGAGAGTCCTCTGCTTTGGCATTCGGCCACCCTTGTCCACCTGATGCAGCTTCATCACAAGGAATATTGGGGGTGACGGCAACCGCATCTTCCTTCCGCTCTTCCTGCGGGAGACTCGGAGCCACGTGCTTCTTCCCTCAGCGCCAGCACTCAAACTGCCTGGACCGCTTTTAGACCATCCCTGTGGGAACAGAGAAACAGAGTGAGTCAGGAGGGGCCTCCCGGGCCATCTAGTCTGACCTCCGGCACCAGCCGGCTCCGCTCACGACATGCCCACCATGTGGACATCCAGCCTGTCCTTGAACACCCGCACCAAGGGGGCCTCAGCCACCTCCTGTGGAAGCCCATTGCACACCCTCGGGGTCCCAACCATCAGGAAGTGCTTCCTGGCATCCAAATGGAGCCTGGGCTCCCTGAGCTTTGCTCCGTTGGCGTGCGTCCTGCCTTCCTCCACAGGGGAGAACAGGCCTCTTCTCACCTACGGAGAGCTAGGCCAGCCGTGTGGGCTGGGCTAGGCCTCTCGAGGCTCCGTGTGGTCCCACGCGGAGTGCCAGGGAGGAGTTTAGCAGCAGGGGAACAAAGGCGTGGGGCTCACAGGACCACAGACAGTCCAAGGGGCATCAGAAATGGTGCTGAGGAAATGGCCCCCCGTAATACCCTGCTGCTGCAGAACGCCCGGTCCCTCGGGGCTGGCAAGACTAGGGAAAGCTGGGCCCTTGGTGGCTGTGGCTCTGCCCCAGCATGATGGGCCACTGAGTGCGAATGCTCTGTGCACTGGCCTTGGAGCTACAAGGCACTGAGAAGGGCATTCGCTTGCAGCATTCTCCGAAGAGTCCTCAGCGGGTGGGGCTGCGGCGCTGGCAAGGGTTGGGTTGGCTTTGTGAGGCGATGGCTGGGGACCCATGTCCAGAAGGCCCTACAGCCACTGCGGGAGGACTGCCCCGCCTTCCCTGCTTCCTCCTCTCGTGCCAGGGAGTAAAAAGCAAACAGAAGGGGCTGCTTCTTACTGCCACCTGCAGAGTCTGGCTGAAGAAGCCACCGCTCTCTTCCAATAAACAGCCAGCCACTGGTCCGAAACACTGCAGATCTGCCACCAGTATGCCTGAAATATCTCTCGAAAGGCAAATCAATAAAGGAAGGGAAGTTTTCTATTTGTTCATATTCCTGTGCACTGTCTCTAGATGGATGGATGGATGCAGGAATAGATGCATCTTTCTCTAGGTCTTAAATCTATACGGATAAACTTGGGGCACGCAGCAGGAATGCTGTGGAGAAAACACACACTCACACATGCAGAGCAGAAAGCTAGATTGTCCCTTTAAGCACAAAGGCATCCTTTGCGTCTTTCATGTCTGAGCTCAGACTAAGCATTATATACATTTTTCCCACTACAGAGAAGATAGAAAATCCCTGAAAAATACACAGCCTAAGGTGGAAGGAGAAAAAAGAGAGAAGGGAGGCAGTCTAAATGTTATGTGTATCTTTAAGTCACTAATGCCTCGCTTTGCAAATGTCTATGTTTCTGTTGCTGAAATTGGCAGCAATCAGATTTACAAGTGCTGAGAAAAAGATTTCTTTGGACAGATGAAAGAAGCATTTTCTTCTAAATTCCAGTGCCTTGAGCCAAAGAATATGGCTCTCTGCAGCTTTGCATAAAGGTGCCCGCATTCAAAGGACTTGTTTTCACATAAAATATAGTTATTGGGAAAGGAAAGCAAATCCCAGGCTGGCTTGGTTTAAAAAAGACGGCAATTGTCGAAGTTGTATGGTTTGTAAAGAGGTGTGTTTAAAAAGGGACGCGGGAGAAAGATAATGAGAAAAGGCAACGGGGAGAGGGAGGCCCTGTGTGGGCAGAGCTGGGGAATGCGCAGCGCCGCTGCCCCCCGAGGGTCCCCGACGTCCCCGTGCATTGCTCATGAAGAGAGAAGCTAAAAGAGGGAGACAGCCCGGGCAGCCCAGTGTCACGGGGAAAGTCAGCGCCCCAGGGGGAAAGGGGCTGCAAGTCTGGCCCATCCTGTTGGCTCAGCTTCACCGCTGCTCACAGAATGGGCCTGGAAGGCGGGGAGCCAGGGTATCCGCTGGCAGAAGGCAGCGTGGGCTTTCCGCAGCCTCCCAGGAAGCTTCAGTGGGAGCACAGGGCTGATTTGGGCAAGGGGCCACCGGTGCTGGGAAACGTCTCTGATGCTGCAGCAGAATGTGTGCCCGCCCCTGGCTCTGCCCACCAGGTTCAGGCAGCTGGTGGTGGGAAGGCCTTCTCCCAGGGGGTCCTGCATGGTTGGGCCGCAACAACCCGAGTGCTAAATGGTGCCAGGCACAGAGAGATGGCCGGAGTCCGCCAAGACTCACAAGCTTAAGCATGGTGCGAACTGGGGTCCTGCACCAGCAGGGGGCTGGACTTGATGGCCTTCAGGGCCCCTTCCAGCTCTATGATTCTATGAGTCAATGGCCAATGCTTGGGCGACCCCTGGGCTCCTCATTTACATCGCTGCCGCCACAGGAGCCACTTCCACCAATGTCCTTGCCCAGGCTGCGGGATGCTCGGGGCTGCAGGCAGCTCCCAGGAGCGCCGCTGGGAATCCTGGAGGTTTATTGACCACTGCGAGAAACCGCTTCCCCCATGCTAATGGTGTGCCCCCCCCCCCCCGGATTGGACCGTGGCGCCTTGCGGACAGACGGGATTTTGATGCCCACTACGTCCCTCCCTGCACGGCCACGCCGCTTTTCTGATCAGGGGATGATGAAAGGCTAGAATCAGATTTCTTTCTGGACAGCCCTCGTTTATCATGACAGTTTTGATCAACAGGATGATGTTCTGGGTATATTGTTTGTCCTAATCAAAAATTATAACTTAGAAGTGGGAGAAGGAAACCCCATGAGGAGTTGACTGACTGGGCTCCAGTAAAGCAAGGGAAAACCGTAATTACTGTTCCTCAGCAAAAGGGAGCTGTTTTTGTCTGCGCCTTCAAAGTTACGCTGCCACCTCTGGATGAAAGCTGTCCCTTTCATTCATTCCCTTTTAACGCCTCATTTGTTTCAAAACCTTGTGTAACTAAATCACCAAAGAGCAACAGGAAAGTCACAAAACTTCCTCGTGGTCTTTGCTAAACACCCGGGGCTTCTCTCAGCCCCCTCCACGGAGAAGTACGGAAGTCACTGGAGGAGTGAGAAGGACTCGGGGGCGCATCTTGAGGTTCAGCTTACTAGTCCTTGTAATGAGGACCGTGGGCGCCAAACCGGCATGGGCTACACCAGCCTTCCCCACCCTTGTGCCTTCCAGACACGTGTGGACTGCAACACCCAGCATTCCCAGTCATTGGCCCTGCCGCATGGGAATTCTGGGAGTTGTGGTCCAAATGCCCCTGAAGGCCACCAGCTTGGGGAAGGCTGGTCTGCTCCAGAGCAGCACCCTTCCCACCTGGAGCCCCCTCAGGAGGCCAACCTGTGCCCGGCTCTTTCTTTTCTTCGGGGGTTGACTCTGAGATTGCCGCAGACATCAAGCTGCTTCCACCGCTCCAGAAGGTGCAAAACTCCGTGCATCTTACATTTCTAAAATAGGAAGAATAAAACAAATGGCAGCGAATAGCAGATGTTCTGAAAAGTAATTAACAGCTAATCAGTTTTGGATTTTTCCACCCATTAAGACTTAAAATAGTTGCATGGATTCACGCAGCATTTGCACGTAGCTCTGGCATGGCAGGGTGGGGGACGCAGGTGACTCAGAGGGGCTTCAGATGTTCTCAGCAAGGAAAAGGCGGAGGAGAGGTGCAGGGGCATTCTGCTGCCTCTCCCAACATGTCTTTTGCCCACCCATAGCTGAGCCGGCGTACTTCCTTCCACGGTGAGACATGTGCATTCGAGGTGGGACGCTCTCTCCAGACCAGTCGCGGCGATCCTTTCTAAAGCGCAAGAGAAGCCATGCGACGATTTGCAAGACAGCAGCCGGCGGCATTGCCATTTTGGCCCATCCGGGCCTCTCAGCTCGTGCCGACCTGCGGAATGAATATGCTGGAAGCGCCCGCCCTCAGCAGCCCTGCTCCCTCCTGACAACTCCCGGCGGCCGCTTCCAGAAAGGAAAACCGAACTGGATGTTTGCAGTGCATGTGGGACCAGCTTCCAGCTCAGGACGGGGCTGCCTGGCCCACCTGCCGTTTCCCCAGTGCCACCCTGGAAAGCCTCGCCTTCATCTGAGCACATCTGTCAGTTGGCTTGCCCGGTTGAAGGGGTGCTTGGCCACCGCCAGTGACGAGGCTTCCGAGCCGCAGATCTTGCTACCATGGCGAGCATATTCCCGGTGAGCCGAGCCGGAGCAAATGCTCCTGGTTGGCAGCAGCAGAAGCAGCAGCTTTGATCTTAATCCCAAACAAGCAGGCTGGAGAGGTGCAGGGGGAGGGGGAGCCCGGAGGCCAGCGTGGCTCCCAAATCAATACTTATCTTCCATCCGTGCTTCTCTCTCAACATGAGCTATGTCTTACATCAGAGATGAGTGAGCCAAAGAAAACCTCAAGCCCCCAAACGATTGTTCCCTTCCCTCTTCCTGTCTCTCTCTTGCTCTGCTATGAAGCCGAGCAGAATGGAAGAGGCGCTCTCTTAATTAAATTGAAATGAAAATGTTTGAACCACTAGACAAAGGTGGTCATAGATCACTTTCCCAAAGCGTGCACACGCCATTTCTACTGGAAGCCAGAGCGTGCGATACCTGACCCTCATGCTTTCAGTTCATTTGTGTCTTTTATTTGTGTTGTTCGGCTTGTAGATGCCCGTGTTAAAACAGCCCTGCAGAAGGGCAGCGCGGATGTGATCACACAAGGGCTCTTGCTGCAAGCACACATGTGCACCGGCAACACATCACACAGACTGAACGCACCCTCCTCTAGGAGCATGCGCAAGTGCGTCCAGAGAGCAGTTTCGATCTTTGGCTGCTTGGCTTGCAGCTCTGCTTTATCGAAGGGTGACACGGAGCCGTGACGCAGAGCTGCAGTTCACTGCATTCACTCTGGGCAGAACCTGAACTTTTAAGAAATGGAGAACAGAGATTTCGAAGAGCTGCGGGGGGCAGAGGAAATGGAGTCGAATATCTTCCTCTCCCTGCTCCAGTTTCCTCTGCCACTTCACAGCTCTGCCTCCCAGCGTATTTTACCGGTCTATCGTCCCATTTTCAACTTCAAGAGCAGCGGAATTCTGTGTTATGTGCTGCCTGTAAAAGTCTCACTCAGTATTTTGCTAATAGGTCAGGCAGAGAGTTGCTGCCTGCCCAGCTCTCCCGAGCCCCAGAGGGCTATTTTCAGCGCTGTGCCACAGTGGCTGAAGCGAGTCAGTTGGAGCCTCTAACACACCGGAGCAGGAAAGGCCACACGAGTGGGAGGAGAGCAGAAAGGGGCTGAGGCGGGGTGTCCTAACCAGGGGCCGTTCTCAGAGGATTGTCCGCACGCATAGTCATCAGAACGAAAAGGGATAGAGAGAGAGGTTAGGTGAAGTTCGTGTTCTTCCTTACAGTTTGGTTTGTCTGTTTTTCCAGAATGAAACGAAACGAAACGAAACCTGTTTGCCGTGTGTGTCTTCTCAGCTTCTTCAAAGAGCCTGGGCTGCTCACAATGCAGCGGACAAGAAAGAAGCAGCTCTGCCATCATTCTTCTTGCTCGTTCATCAGAGAAGTCTGCGCTGAATCGTGGAGCTCTGGGGAAAAATGCAAATCCAGCATCAGGTCCAAGGTGCATGTGCTGCCCCCCCCACGCCCCCACCGGAAGAGGATGCAGAGCAGGCCAGGAACTTGGAGAAGCCGCTCCTACCTAGGCACGGGATGGGAAGGTGAGGGTCCTTCTCCCGGGGTTGGTGCACCCTGTTCCCGTAGCAGATGTTTCGGTGGCACTCGTCCTCGGAGCCCTCTCTGCCCCTCTGATGCAGGCAGGGCAGAACTTCCGCGCGCCCTCGTACAGGTTTCCAAACCAGGGAGGCGCAGAGGCCTCTGGCACATGCTGGGGGGCCTGCTCCGTCAGGTGTGGAGCACCCTCGCTTCTAAAAGTTCTGCCTGCCAAAGTAGAAGAGCAGGGCAGTCACCCAGTGAGCAGGAGAGGAGGGAGACATGTGGGCTCAGCCCCGATTACACTGGGGCTCTCTGCCCCCACCGTTCCCCCACCCCCATTTCGGATCCCCTGAAGACAAGCCCCCACTATGTAAATCTTTCCAAATGTGCAAAGAGAAGGATTTCTGCAAACAAGGCCATAAAACCTGAAATGCTCCATTATTCTCGGCAATAAGACGCCTATAGGGCTGTTAACACCTGCACACGACTCTCTTCCCTCCACAGTCTCCCAGCGCTGCAGAAAAAGACACCAATTAAAGGAGGAACGGCAGTCCGTCTTCTCAGCTGACATCTTTGGGTCTGACACATCTCTGGGATTTGACAGAAATCCTGCTCTGCATGCCCGTGTCTGCTGCGCAGGAGGACACACACGCCCCCTTGCACACCCACTCACGCTCACGCCCGCAGACGACCCATGAGAGCCTTCTGCTTTGCCACCGTGCCGTCGTTCCTGGGGGTCCTGCTTTTTAACGAGGACATCACAAGAAAGCTGCCGTTTCAACGGTGCGCTCCTCTCCCCTCCCCTCCCCCCCGCACCACCCCATTTCTTTAGTGCGTTGTTCCAGGTGGTCCCTGCAGGCGCTCCTCTGTTGTATGCCCCCCCCCCACCTCTTTGCTGCCGCCTCGCCTGTCCTTCCGAGAGTCTTTCAAGTTGTGCTTCAATTAAGATCTTCAAGCCAAGGGATCCTCCTTAGATCACAGCAAAAGCTGACGGAGTCCCTCCTTCCCCCCCATTTCCTTTTTGATATCCAAAAATGTCATGTTTGTAGTTCAGCGAATCCGACCCTGTTCGGTAACGATGACATTTGTGAGCGTTATACCAGGAAGAGCGGAGCCGCACCGGCGTGTTGTCCTCCACGCACATTCCGTCTTCTCCGTCTCTGAGGGTGGAAGGCGGCAAGCGGGACAGGTCGGTTTCAAAACGGAGTGCTTGAAGGGAGCACTCCTGTTGACCTCCCTGTTGGGTGATGTGTGGCAGTGCGGGACTTTTCCACCGAAATTAATCCATGCGCCAGTGAACGGACATGCAGCTGTGCCGAGGGTTCATGCAGGCGTAACTGAAAGGGCTGAGGCGGCACCTGCTTTTCCGGCCCCGGCGTGCCGAGTGGCCCGATGGGATGGACTGGATGGGGTGGCCTGCATGACGCAGCTGGGCATCGTGGGTTACTGAATTGGCAGTGGGCCATGATGCAGCTGCCGTTTTGAATATGCAACCCTGGATCAGGCTTGGGCGACATCATGCGGACCAGGTCAAGCAGGGCTTTTTGAGGGGTAGACATCCCTTACCTCGCCCCCACACTAGCCAGGGGTTATGCAAGGGTGAGGCGTGGATGCCTTCACAAGGAGAAGCATCGAAATGGCAGGAGTGGCCCATCTCTTCCTTTAAAGGGGACGACTCCTGCTCTTCAAAATGGTGGGACACTCGGACCATCATGTGAATAGTCCCACACCCGTGGATGAGGTGGTGCCCTTGTAGTGTGGCGCTGAGGGTGTCCCGGATCTGGTCGGCCCTGGGACAAGATCCGCACCAAGTGGCTCTGCTCCAGTCGCAGACTCTCAGGGCTGTTGTGAGCCACAAATGGGGAAGGACATAAAACGTGATGGCTGCACCGGGGCACCCAGATGATGCAGACTGGGATTCAGCCCACGCTGTCCTCGGGGGATGAAACGGAAAGGGACGGGTGCCTGAACACCGCCTCAGGCCCCTGGCAAGAGGAACAACGGTGGGACAGAAAGGCACTTACAAAAATACCGTGGCTGCACTAAAACTGTGGGCTCTGCCCCATCATAAGGATTTGCATCGCAGCACAGAATGTACGGGGCAAGAGGTTGTCCCTGGCACCCTTGTGGGTTGGGATTCCCAGGCGAGGCGCATGGGATGTGGCCACCGTGGCCACGCATACTTGCAAGCCGGTGAATTATTTGCGCATCATCTACTCCCCTGTGCGTGACCAAAAATCGAGGGTGCAAACAGCCCAGCCGCTTTGCATTCAGGTCGGCGCTCGTTCCTAGCAGGACGCGGTCAATCACAGAAATGCATATGTAAATAAGTTTTGTCAGTCGCTGACTTCCTCACACACAAAATGCTGATACAAGGCGCCAGAGGTGCCCTAACAGTTAATTAGGCTTATCGCCACAAATGACTCCAACCCAGCAGCAGAAATTAATCATACAGAAACAATAAATGCAGCCAGTTCATCGACCTCCTCAGCGCGAGAACCCCGTGAACCCTCACTAAGGGGACCCTGCCTCTCCCCCTCCGAAGGCCAGCATGCCCAGTGGTAACAGTGGGTTGGGGGCTTCAGAACCATGGAGAGCCCACCTGCTTCACGACAGACACCAGTTCCCCTCGCGGCTCTCTCCCACACTTCAAGGAATCCTGCCCCCCAAGCATCCATCTCTAGGGTCAATGGCCCCAACCCAGCCCCCTTGCATGCGACTTTGTCAGCCCTACATGGGGACTCACTCAGTCCAGTGTGAGCTGAGTCAGCTCGTGAGGTGGGCTGTGATTTGCTGTTTCTAAGAAATACTAAGGAAATTTGTGTAAATTTATGCAATTTGTGCAAATGGCAGCCCCCGAGGCCCACTCCTCACACATTGTGTGGTCCTCACACAATTTGCACAAATCAGGACGGGCCAAGTGCCTTTGGGCTGATTACACATAATGGGCAATTTCATGCAAATCACAGCAGCTCCAAGTGCTTTTTCTGAAGCTGATTTGGGCAAATTGCGCAAAGAACCAGGCTGCGTGCAAATTACGTAAGTGCGCGCAAATTGCATACATTATGTGATTGCATAGATTGCCTTCACTTTTTTAATGTGCAAACTGCAGCTCATTTTAGAGATGGGAGTCCACAGAAGAAAAGCAGGTGTGACCCACTTCCAGTCATCAGATCAGGAGTGAGCAGGAAGTCCATCGAGCACAAATGAGCCAGACTTCCCAGTGTCTTGCATTGTCTCAGCCCCTCACCACTTCTGGCTGCTGGGGAGAGAGAACTTGGGGACCTCTTGGATGCGGGAAAGCACAGGAGAACAAACATGTTCGCTGGGAGGGAGGAGATGCCCCGGATGCCCTTCCACCAAGGAGAAGCCTGGCAGGCGGCCCTGGGATTCGGAAAGGGACAGCGCTTCCTGGGGTCCATCCATTCCTGCGCAGCTCCGAGGTCACTGGCATTCGTGTTGCACAGTGTTTTCCTCCAAATCTCTCTTTAGGAGTCCCCGGGGAGAAGGGGGAGAATTTCTCTGAAGCATAAAGAGAGAGCATAAAAGCTTCGTGAGCTGTGCAGAGCTGTGTAAATCATGCATGTTTACTGCTTTGAAACCTCATCCTGGGCCACGCCTGCTCATTTCCTCCTGGCCCTTAGCAGTAGGCAGGCGGGCTCAACCGGCACCGCTGATTTATGGGCAAGAAGCTCCGAGCTACGGCATCTAATCTTGGCTCCGAAGGAGAGCCTTGCCAGAATTACCGCGAGGCTGGTGGGTGTCACTGGCAGATAAGAGATGAAAACAGTGATTACACTTCTCTCAGCCTGGTGCACATGATCCTAGAGGTTTGCGCTGGCCTCCGCCTCCGGCTTTGGTTGTGATGAGGGCAGCAATTACTCCACGCAAGGGGGATGGACGGAAGGGTCAGGGGACAACCCTTGAGCCCCTGTCCCTTCCCTTCCACGGTGGCTGCCGGGAGATGGGAAGCCTTCCAGCCAGCGAGGGGTGGGGACGGCCTCACACCTCACACCCTGCCATTTATAGCCTCCGCGTTGATTTTTCGATGATTACCTTTCAAATTTTAAATGTAAGATCTGCTTTGTAGAAATAACATGGTGCAAACTAATTACAGGCTGTGTGGTTTTCCACGAGGGGAAGGCACCTTCGTCCTCTCAGCCTGATAATTTGGGAGAGTGTCTTTGGGGACTTCGAGGGGAAAGAGGTGTTTATGGTCACAAACTCTCAAAGGACGGGAAGCCGGGTGAGGATAACAAGGCTTCTCTTAGCAGGAGGCTCAAGGAATTCTGGACTCCTGGGATTTAGGTGAGTGCAGGATAGAAGGAATGTGCCCGAAGGGGAAAGAGTCCCATTTTTCTGTTCTTTTCTTCTATTCGTTTTTCTTTAAAAATACTTTTTTCTAGTTTGTTTTCATGAGATTCACTTTAAAATTTAAAGTTTATTATTTATTTATGTATTTATGTATTGTTTAATTAGGATTAGTATTTGTTTATAGGTTAACTGTGTTTGTTTATTTAAATTACGTGGTTTATTGTTTATGTTTTGTATTTAAGTTGGGCGTATTTTAAGTTTGCCGAGATGCACCGGGGGGGGGGGGGAGGGACAGATAGAAAGGTTTTAAATGTTCTATTGTATTTTAATATGTTGTGAGCCGTCCCGAGGCTTTGTTGCGATGGGGCGGCATATAAATGTTTTATTAAATAAATAAATATAAATAAAATAATTTTAAAATTAAACAGTACATTGAGTTAGTCTTCCCTGTTGCTTTCACCAAACTACCAAATTTTGGTGGCAAGTTCCACAGCACAGCAGTGGGGACAGGGGTGCCCCCCACTCTGTGGGGTTCAGCAGGGCAGGACAACCATGATCTGAATGAATGGGATAGGCCGACGTGATGGCCATTCCTTTGAGCGATGACTGCCACTTTGAAGACTACGGGGCCTATCCGTCCATCTTGGCACCCCGGCTGTGTGTCACCCCTGAAAATACATGACTGGGGAGCCAACGACCAGGGTCTGTGCTCGAGTCCCCTTTGTGGGGTTCCAAGAAACAGTTCAGTCACTGTCTGGGAGACAAGCCTTTGACGTGATCTACCAGGGAAGCTCTGAATGCTCTCCAGGTAAGAACAGAGAAGACATCAGCTGTCCTCGCCCTTTCGGGTGTCTTCCGGATGCCTTGGAATGCAACACCCATCTTTCCCAGCCAGCAGTAAGGATGGGAGGGGCAGCCAAACACATCTGGAAGGCACCAAGTTGGGGGAGGCTGGCCTACACATCTGGACAGAGTAAGAAAGCAAAGTCGGATTGGCACAGGTGCCAAGAAGGCCCTCGCTCTGTATCAGGGCGAATGCCCCGTCTTGAGTGCCCACAGTGAAAATGATAAACTGGGGATATCTAAGGCCAGTCAAAGAAACACACCAGAGTCATCGCATGGGCTCTGTCATTTGGATGCAAGGCTAGTACTAGTCAGAATGCTGATCTGCATTGCAAATTCCTTGCTCCCACCTTCTCTTCCTCCAAATTATCAGAGAGGTTTGGATAAAGAGTTCAGGGGAGGGTGGAAGGCACTCGAAGCCTCGCATGTGAAAATGCCTGAAAGCTCCAGAAAAACAAGGCTCACGCCTTCCTTTGGTGCTTGAGAGTTGGATAAAAAACCCACTTTATGAAACCACATACCTTTCTGTTTGCTTTGACATTCTAGTTTCTGCCTCAAATGCTGTTACAAAGCAATCTCACTCTCATTTTAGTTTTATCTCCAAGATATACATTTAATAGTTGCCTTTGGACGGCACTATCTGTATTGTCAAAACACATGAAAGTTGGAAATGAATTCTCAGGCAGTTTAATTAGCAGCGTCGTTTCCTATTGCGGTTTGTAGTTTATATTATTTGAGGAAAGATGGGTGGTGTCTCCCCCCCCCCCGCCCCCATTACTGCCATGCTAAAATTTGTTTCATAACAGAGCGGGTCTCCCTCTCAGCATGTGCAATAAACAGAAAGCGGGCAGAGTTATTAGTGAGGAAATCTAGCTATGATGGGCAGATCGGAGATTAGATATTGAATTGCCATTACCTTGCAAACAAATGAACGAATGAATCCAAGGCTACTCTGTTTATTTCTTGCTGCATGCAGACCGGCGACTGGAAGCAATGCAGTAGCCACTTAAAAGCGCTCGGCTTGATTGCAGGGACCCGGGGGGGGGGGGGGGGGGGCAGCCAACAGACACCCATGTAGCCTGGTGGTGTCGCACCTTCTCCTGAAGGCTGAGAGAGGAAGAGGAAGAGGAAGAGGAAGAGGGCAGTCCGTCTAGCTGGGCTTTTGCATGCATTACTGAGATAGCGAATGTGAAACGCAAGGTCACCTTTGTGACGATTTGCATGTTCTCCCTTTCCTCTCTCTGGATCACTTACGGATCAAAGCCTTAAAGGGATATTGAAAACCTTGACAATGCAGCATAAAGACCATGTGCATCAAAGCACAGAGACGCAGGTCTTTCTAAAACAATCCTAAACTACCCATGGCAAGGAAAATCCAGGAAAAGTGCTCCACAAGTCAAGGGCACGGGCTGCCCCAGATGCCAGCCAGGTAAGAGCAAGAGGGATCTGTGCAGGCCATACCACAGAGAGGGGAAGTCGCCCTTCTGTGCGCTTCCCCCACCTCCAGTCTGGTTGTAGCGCTCCGACACACCCCTTAAAGCGTGTTCCGCGCTGGTGTTGCTGGTGGGAGCAGGCGGGGTGGACACATTGCTCAACACAGACTGATTCCCCCACAGGACTAGAAAGCAGCAAAGCGAAGAGCACCTTTGGTATCAGTTCTGCACCCCGGGGTCCCTTGGAGGAGATAAGCTGCCAGTCAGCATCTGGGTAGTTTCCGCTTCGGTCTCCCGTCTTACGTTTTTTGTATATTCCCCTCCTGCCACCAGCAGGGTTTGTGCAAAACTATCACACACGCAAAAAGGCGGAAGGCATCTAAGATCCCTCGTTGCACCAAGACTAGAGTCAAGGACAGAACTTCCAAAAGTGAATTTGGGTTGGGGGAGAAGAGAAAGGAGTCTCCAAAGTTAGGTAAAGACTCCAACGTTGGGTTCATGCAATGCACATTGATGGAGTCTTCCTGGATCAACCAAGGAGGGGGCGGAACATCAGAACAGAGCGATGTGCACCTGGGATTGCTCTGGCCATGAGGAGGCGGCGCTCTGAAATTGGTCTGGCCATGTGCTTCTGGCCAACCATGACATAAGGAGATGTGGAGAGGAAGCAAATTAAGGGAAGCCAAGCGCTGCAACAATGGAGATTTGCCAACAAACAAACAAACAAACAGCTCTCTAGGGTATCAGCGTTATCCTTGGGAAAAGTTTGCTCTAGCTGCGAGTGTTAAAAGAAGGGGGTGTCTTGCTTTTATAATTTCAGTTCACAAGTTTTCCCTATAGCCAAAGCTCTTGGGGACCCAAGCAAATTAATTCCCTTCCTCTATATGGTCGAAACTCACATTCCAGACAACAAGGTCAACATATTCCAAGTCCCCCAACTCCAGGGCAGAGATGAAGAACTGGAATGGAAGAAGATTTGAGGAGCAGAACCTTAAGGAAACACTTCTGATGAAACAATTGAAATTTGAAGGCTCTATGATCGTTTTGAAACCTTTCCATTTACAGATGCTGTTGCATTTAGTGTGTGTGTGTGTGTGTGGGGGGGGGTGATAAGAAAAATGGGAGGTAAGAATGTATGACCCTACTAAGAGAGCTTTGCTTTTTAAAACCTACGATAGCCAACAAGCTGCTTTTAGAGAGCCTGCAGCCTGGGCATGGGGACTAGGGCCTTCTCCCACTGTTACCTGCCCCACCTCCACAAGGAGCTAAAATTGAGATGCAAGGAGCCACGTAGGAATGTGTAACATTCCTATAAAGTAGATAAGTTGAGCTTTGTCTTTCTGAACAAATTCCATATGGATTCACAGTCATCCATTAATGACAAGAGGTAAATAAAACCTTTCTATTCAGGAGGAGTAGTTAAACAAGAAAAAGGATGTCAGGGATCCTTGAGCTGGGAAGGGCCTTGGAGACCACCTTGAAGGTCAGTCTTTGGCACAGCATCCCTGGCTCCCTCCAGCTTCCGCTTAAATGCCCCCGGTGAAGAAGTGAAAAGCCCCCCGTCCCGAGGCACCCCTGCAACTGCCAGAGAGTCCTCACGGTTAGCACCGCCTCCTTTTTGGTCAAAATCTGCTTCTCTGCAACATTCAGCCACGGTTCTTGTTTTCCTTCTGGAGCCACAGAGAACGACTGCTTTGGTCGGCAAGCAGCAGGGCAGCCTTCCTCTTTCCGTCATGCTTGTGAGCTTCGTGGAGAGATTCGGCTGTCTGCTCCTGGCCACCGAAGACGGCGCACAAAGAGGCTCCGGATGCATTTCCCGCACTCTTAAAACAAATAAAGAATCACACTAAATGCTGTTTTGGTGTTAGCTCTGACACCCAGGACTGGGAGGAAGGTCGGGCTGTTCTGCCATCAGCAGAAGACTTGGCGGTAGGTGACAGTTTTAGGTAATTAGCAACGGTTTACAGTAATCAGCCATCTCCTGGAAGAAGATGCAGAGGGGAAGACTCTGTGGCACTTCCCTGCAGCCATTCCTTGGCGAGGCAACTCTAGGACGGCTTCAGGTGCCGTAACTGCTGCTGGAGCAAGCCTTGCCAAAGTGTGCCGCGTTTTCTAATTTGCTAAACCTGGGATTTTGCTCATGGGGTCGAGAGGAAGAGATGTGCAGGCGAGCTCCCCTTCTGGGTCCTACCTTCAGGATGGCCTCTTCCTCCTGGCTTGAAATGAGATGAGGAGCCCTTCTCAAATCCAGTTCCCACTGCCAAGGACCACAATTCAGTTCCACACCTGAAAATTGAAAAGTCTTTTTAGAGGATGTACAACTGAAGATTTTGTTTTCTTAGTAGAATGTGGCTGCTATTAATAAAAGTTGGATTAGGAAGGCCTGCCTCCCCGGCTTTTAAAAAAGAGAAATCATTCCTTTATCTGTGCAAACGAACATTCGTCATATTGGACTGAGGACGTAATGTGACAAGACAAGTCCTAGCTGTCAGTCAAATTCCTTCGCTATAACGCGAGGCATATGGCAACCCACAAGCGTCTCCCTCCACAATCTCTGTTTGTTTGAATCTGTCACCCGTGCTGCTTCAATCTCCTCCCAAGAAGGGGAGAAGCGATTCCACTTTTGAAGGGCATATCTGAGAGATTGCACGGAGACATTTCGTTATGTAGAAATAAAATATGAATTTTAATGTGAGGCATTAACATGAACTCTTTTAGGAATAACTACAGGACTTTATGATGAACGTATTAGAGCACGGTTCTGCCATCGCCGCCTGCCACTCTTCATAAATCAGCTCCAACAAGTTAATTCTTCATAAAAGAGGATGCATTTTGATTCTCAAGGATGGTAGGAGGAGAAAGGAGAATTTGATCAGAGTCCCCAAAGCAATGTGGCCATTCGGAAAACGCATGCAGAACACTAAGAGGGGATCATTTATCAGGTGGGATCCTGGAAAACCGGGTGTCCTTTGGCTGTGAGGGTTTGCATGAAGATAACTTTATTTATGTATGCATTTATTTATTTATTTATTTAGTTAGTTAGTTAGTTAGTATGCCCTTGCTCTATCACCCACAGCCAAAGCTCTCTGGGCAGTTTACAACAAAGTATAAAAACAATAAAATACAATAGATAAAAAGCTTAAAATTACAAATTAATTTAAAAGAACAGAACAGAGCATTAAAAGGCAACTAGAAGACAATTTAAAAAGAACCAGCCAAGAGGAAAAGAAGGGTACCTGGAACAGGAGGCGGGTGAGAGGGAGGGAGGGAGGGAGGGAGGGAGAGGGAACAGCCCTCAGCCTCACCTCTGGGGAAAGTCATCCCTCCTCTGTAATGTGCCAACATGTTGCAGGCTCCAGACCCGCAACATGAACTGTTTGCTCCGTACACGCCTCTTTGCAGTGCACGGTGATCTGTTTGTGTAAAGCTGTGCTCAGGCAGCATCTGCGTGGGGGTTATTTGTGCACAGTGGTGTTGCACCCGGAGCAGGAGCGCCTTGCTTTGGGGCGGTGGCCGGCTGGCGCCCGTAGCTTGGAGCCCTGGTCGAATTAGGCAGCTGAAGCAGGAGAGCCCAAGCCCCTGCGGCTGAGCTAGAAGCAGAGCCGTGGCCAGCGCTGGGCAGGACTCCGTGCACGGAAGCGACACGGAGGCATCATGCAGCCCTCATGAGCGCCAGCCTGGCTGCTCGGCTCGGCTTGGCTCAGGGGCCACCAGAAATGCCTAGGAGGGCACACGCATGGGCACGAGGGGCTGTCGGCATTGGGAGGGCCCGCTCCCCAAAGCTTGGCGAGTCAGTGGGGCGTAGTGGTTAAGAGCATGGGACTGGGACTCAGAGGATCTGGGTTCGAGTCCCCGCTCAGCCATGGAGCCACCTGAGTGACTTTGGGCCAGTCACAGACGCTCAGCCCAGCCTACCTCACAGGGTTGTTGTGGTGGGGATAAGATGGAGGAGGAGAATGATGTCAGCTGCCTTGAGCCCTTTGTAGGAAAAAGGCAGGATATAAATCGCAATATAAATAAATATGAAGAAATCAGTTCTGGGCCACAGCGGAAGCGAGGCGGCCTGGCACTGGCGGGCCAGATGGAGCACGCCTGGGACGGGAACTGCTTCCAGCACCTTGGGCAGCGCCAGGGCAGAGCTGCAGTCCCGGAGGAAGAGTCGCTTTGCCAGGCTGGCCGGGAGAAGCGGTCCCTGCATTTGGCTGGCAGCCCTTCCTGGCAGCCTGGCTTCTGAGGCCCGAAGGGCGGAGGAGCCAGCGGGGGCTCCTCCAGAGCATCTTCCCTTGGCTCTTCTGGAAAGGACATGGCGTGCAAGGCAGTGGAGCCCAGTCCAGAAGGCCAGGAATGGCTTGCGGTACCGCAGGGCCCCTGGGCGCTTCAGCTTCTGAGAGCTGCCAAGCCTGAGCAGTGCCTGAGAGCACTCTGGCTATCCTCATAGGGGTCAAGTCCCCTGCAGCCCATTCCGCTTTGCCCAAAGGCCCACCGGGGCTGCAATCTCAGTCTATGGGTCGAGCAGGCATGCAGGCCTCTGAAGCCACGTGGGGACCTGGGCCGGGCCCTTTGGGCTTGCGTCCAGGTAGGTCTGAGCATCCCGGGGGGCTGCCAGGCCTGAAGCAAAGATGGGGTTCAAAGCAAGCTGGCGGGACAGGCCAAGGGGTCCCTTGGCGCATGCTGGCCAAGCTCTCAGGCCATCTGGCCCTGCAGCTCGCTGAACCCTAAGTCCTGCGCTCCAAGTGACAGGGCCAGTTCCCGGAAGTCTAGCATGGGACGTTCCACTGCACGTCGCCAGCGAGATAAATCATTTTACTCTATTCCCCTATGGGAAAATGAGCACGGAAGAGAATGAGTTGGACGAGTCCCTTTCTCGCTGCTTTGTTACTTGCTATGTTTTAACTTGCAGGGACCCCTCCCCGTGAAGGCGCACCATGCTCAGAACTGGAACCCCCTGCAGACTGAAGTGGTCCGACCCATTCAGGGGCTCGCCACCTCATTTCTCCCTCAAAGCTGCAACGGGAGCGGGAGCGGAGCCCTGGGCTGCAGGCTTCAAGGCTGCTGGGGGGCTGCTCAGGAGAGGCACGTGCATGCGCGCATGCACACACAAGCGTGCGCCTCGCAGGCAGTGCCCAGTCGCTCGCCCTGGCTGAGCAAGGCTTGGGCAGAGCGAGGACGCCCCCCGCTCTCCTCTTGACTGCGGCTGCTCTCGGCTCCCCGCCGCCTCCTCCAGCTCCCCCCGCCCCGCTGGCTCTCATCCATCCACTCATTTGTCATTCCTATGTGCAAATATTTCACAAGGCAGCGAGATGAGTGACTTGTGAGGCTCTTCAGTTGCACACATGTCTGGTCAGATAAGTTTCAGCTGGTATTTTGATCAAGTAGTCGGGTGGAGGACGGCAGAGCGAGGCAGTAATGATGTCCTCGTCAGCCCTGACAGAGGTGCTGGCGGTATCGGCGGCTTTGATCAGCTGAGCTTGCCACGCAACCGCTGCTGCCGCCGCATCGAGAACGCCTTTCATATACGGCCTGCGCTTTCCGCCTCTCCAATACGGGCTGCCTTGCTCAGATAACTGCGGCCTGCTCAGACGGGTCCCCGCGGAAAAGTCCCACAGCCGGGGGGCCAGCGGTTTGCACTGCGTCTGAACACAGGGCTGGGAGAGGCCCGTGGCCCATGCAGCCTGACGCCCTGGCTGGCCAGGCGGCCCGGGGGAGGCCCAGAGGTGACAGCACCCTCCTGCTGATGGCCCCCGAAACCGGAATCAGGGGATGCACTGCCTCTGGCGCTGGTGGAGAAAGGGGGCCGTGGGGGCTGGACGCCCCGGCAGCTGGATGCGCTGCCCCTTAGAAGCACCCGGTCGCTAGTCATCACTGGACCCAGCTGCACCGGGAGGAGCCCGGCTGTGAAGAAACAGGAGCGGGAAGCCAGAGGCACCCGCAGCACTTCTGCTGGCTGTGCCTGCGCGGGGCACTGCCTCTCGGGGCCCCCCCCCCCCCAGCAGCTTGGAGTCAGTGCTGGGGAACGTCTGCCCTGCGCCACGAGTTCCGCCAGAGGCCGTTTTATCCCCTGTGCCCTTTCGCGGCCACATGTTTAGGGCTATGGGACTGTACACAAAAGCAATAAACAAGTAAACAGACAGACAGACAGACAGACAGAGAGAAGGAAGGAAGAAGGGAACCGTTTTCTGACCCCTTTCTTGCATGGGGATGCTCGTGTGGGGTGTGCTTCAGGTATCTTTCATTCCATCATTTGCTCGGCGATGTCATTGGTCTGTTTTTAGCCGGAATTACATTCTACTTGCATTGCATTAGAACTAATTTGCATTCGCGCAAGTCAAGTTGTGCGAAACGCCACAATCTGCACTAACACAGATATAGTGCGTTGTGCAAGGGCAGAGTTGCAAATAGAATTACCCCAAAAGGGGAGAAATAGCCATAAATTCACAGAACGCATGTGACTCAAAAAAAAGAAAAGAAAAAGCTGTGGAATCCTCAGGCTGGATTCCTAGACATCTGGACGCCTTCGCTGATTTCTCCAACATCTCCAATGCTCCCATAAGGTCCCCCCCCCCCCGCCCCCCCCCCGGCCACATCCCTGGTGCAGCCTCTGCCCAAAGAGTGGACAGCAGAATCAAGCCCTAAGAACTTCTGGAGCTGTGCTGCCTCAGGCTTCTCAGGCACACACGTGGGGGCGGGCGGGCGGGCGGGCGGGCAGGTATTTGGAAACAGGCCTCTATTTAAAATACTCTCCACACATACCAATGAGCATGTCAGAAGAGGGGGTCATTCCTTGCCCTTTTTCCACGCATCAAATAAAAATTAAGCTGTCACTTCGTCTGGAGTTGGAGAGCTGCGATGAATGTGGCCTGGAGCCAGGGGGCCACATTAGCCCCCACAGACACGCAAAGGACAGCGTTCCCTGCTAATGTTATTTATTTTCATGGTTTCCTTTTTCCCGGTGCCGGCTGGCCTTTGTCTTGCCGGATCCCTGGGGATGAGGGCTTTGTGCGGGAAGCATGTGCAGAGGCTGCTTAAAATGTTTCCTTTCGCTGCAGCCAGGAGCCAAGCTGCGCGGCTTTTACCAGTGTTGACTTTATTGATGGCATTGACTTTTTCACGGTGGCACTTTGGGACGGTGGCGTCACGGCGCTCCCGCTCGCACGCCTGCAAGAAGAGCTCACGGCATCAAGTGCTCGCTTCCCACCCCCGGCCTCGAGAGGCATCTGTTTTATTGCGTATTTTGCTGCTGCTTTTGCTCCGAGGATAAATACCTTCGGCGTGAGATGTCTTGCAGGAGCCCCTCTGAACCGTTGTGTTTGTCTCTTAACTGAGCCTCTCGAGGAAGCGGGAAATATCGGTCCGTCTTTATGTACCTTCCAGCCCTTCAACATGACAGTCAGTAAAGCAGAAAGTGTTCAGGCAAAGCCACCAGGAGGGGCTGCTCTTTTCTCCGGTCATCTGTGTAGCAGCAAGCAAGCAAGCTGAGATTGCATGGAACACGAAGACCTGGCAGCTTGGATTCGGAGCCGATTGTCTCTGGCCTCCTCCTATTTTGCCGTGGAACAAAGCCACCTTGCAGAGCCAACAGAAGGCAGCCCGTGTTGAAAGCTTTGCTTGCACTGGTCGTGGGAGGTAGACGGGGGAAGCCGACATTCTTCCTTTGAAGATATGCAGAGAAAGAACGGGGGCAGTGGGAAGCAAGCGCCGGATCGGGGCCTAACTCGGGACAGAGTCACGCAGAACGTGCCAGACAGCACTGGGTCACAGGGCATTTCTGGTGTGTGGAGCAAGTCTCTGCAGAGGGAGGCCGGTCGGCCTGGGGGAGGAACGCAGCTTGTGGCAGTGCCCAAGCAGCTTCTAGCTGGCGTGCCAAGCGAGGGGCCTGCCTGCCTGCCTGCCTCTGGCTGAGGCGAGCCTCGCTGAACCGGCCCGACCCGGCTTTCGCAGCAGCGGCTGGCCGGATTCTCCTGGGGAGGCTGCGGTGGCATTTCCCTGCAGGGCGTCCCCAGTGCTGGGTGGGCAGCAGCAGCCAGCCCCCGTCCACGCCCCTGCCCACGGCACCTCTCCATGCAGTGGCTGCTCACTATCATGGCTAGGAAGTTGACGGCCACCTTGCTTGAGGGCCCCTGGCGCCACGGAGGAGCTGCCCATAAACCCGCCTTCCGCGAAGTCGCTGGCTTTTACAAGGAGCAGCCCATCTCTCCCAGTCGTGGCTTCCATGCATTTTAAGGGCAAATAAGGTGCTTGATGTCCAAGCAGGCTCTTCTGCTCTCCGCTCTGCCATTCTGCCTCGCTTGCCTGTCTCTGCCTCAGCTGAGGTGCCCAGTCCTCGGACGATGACGTTGCGCAGCCGAGTTGCCCCTCGGTGCTTCCACAGGCTGCTTGAGCTGCGCCTCGCCGTCCATGGCCAGGATTCGCTTAGACACTGCCTTACAAAACCATGCTTTTCCACCCGCGCATTCATGCTCCCTTTGCCCTTGAGGGAACGTGGTTAGGGCAAGCTTTCATGGATGGTGAAAAATGAGGATGCTTATCTTTGCACCCATGACCTCAGGAGTGCCAGAAATTGTCCTTGAGATTCACAGCAGTGCTGTAGTGTTGCAAAGCTCTCTCGCTCGCTTTCTCACCCTCTCTCTCCCTCTCTCTCACACACACCTGTTCCCATTTCTTCTGTAGTTTGGTTGACACTGTCATTCCTCAATTTGATAAATGCTCCAGAAGAACAGGAGCAAATTGAGGAGGTGCAGCACGGCAAATGAGATGGCTGCTGAACGGCACGATGTGGGGACCTGCAGGAGACACATCCCTCTCCTTGCGGGGGCGCCGGGATGGATGGAAGGGGTGCCGGAGCCCAGCAGGCCAGCCTGCGTGGCAGGTGCCCAAGGTGAAGACTCCAAGAAGCAGCGCCAGCAGAAGATGCCTCCGGCTTGCCCACAGAGTCTGCAGCATCCGCTCAAGCACCTGTCCTCTGCCACTTTTTCTCCTCACGATTCCCCCGCTCTGCATGCCAATTTCTAATGCATCCATGGCCAGGAGAGCTCTCTGCCCATATACTGTAGATAATCTAGGCATGCGCATGTACGTTTGTTTATTTATGCATGCAAGCAGGTGTGCATGCCACCCAATGGGCAGTTCACGCAGCGCGCATGCGTCCATGGCAGGGGCGAGCAGTATGTTTTGAAGGAGCACTTCGGTAGCTGGCCCACTGGTTCGCCAAGCAGAAGCCCAGCTCTTGCCATATTTTGCCACAGCAAGTGGGTGAATCCACCGCCCACCTGCGGAAATGCCGGGCATTCCTCAGCCAATGTCTGCAGAAGCCCCCTTTCCCCATCAGGTCCGTCCGGGCTGCATCCCACAAGGCGGCTCTTGGCCTCCCGCTCCACAGCTCCCAGTCAAGAGTAAAGCACTGTGACTGTCACCGAAGCATGGCTGAGCCAAACGGAGGGTGACTTTCGAGTGCTCACACCAGTCTTGAGAGGTGTCTCCCATTTGGAGATGACTCGGAAATGCTCAGTACGAAAACTGTTGACATGTTTCCAAAGCATTGCCGAGAGACGGCGAGTCCTTCTCTTCCTGTCCTGAACCCAAGAAGCGCTTCCCTCCCTTTAATGTGCTTCGTGTGCCCTCGGCACATGGTCGGTTTTGATCCTGATGAGCCTGGCTTGACCCGATGGGCCGTGATGGCATTTTAGAGAGCCCTGGAGCAGGAAAAGAGCCTCGAAATAGGGGCAGACGAGGAAGCAGCGACAGCAAACACTTACGCCTGCATCCTGGGAAAGGAGTTGCCGCCACCAGCGCGTTTCTTTCACTCCATCCACTGACAACAGCGAATGCCCAGTGCGCCCTTCCATGCGCAAGGATGATGGATGATACAAGGAAGCCAGAAAGCGACGGGGAACCCACTCCGAGGGGAACAGTTAAGGACTCCAAACGGGATTCAGGTCTTGTGCTGCCTGGGGGCCGGGCGGTCTCCGCGGGACGGGATGGGATGAGGCAGCCTGACATCCGGTTGCCTTACCCGCGTCGCCTGTGCCACTGCTGCCTTTCCCGTGATGGGCTGGGAGGAAGCGTCTCCTGGAAGGGTCTCTCCCATTCTGCTGCCCTTCCCTTTCAGCAGCACGTCAAGAAAGGTCTGCGCGCGCATGCCGCGCTCTCCGCGGGGCCACCTGTGTCCTGGGAGAAAGCAGGTAACCGGGAGGAGGATGGCCAGGCCAGGTTATCCCGAAAACGCCACTTCAAACGTATACAGAGTTCTAAGGACTGGAAATAAGGCCACCGCGGAAGTGCCTATTATATTCCAGAGACTGGCAGAAACCTTTGCTCTGTGTGATTATCCAGGGTGGCTGTCGTGCCAGTCCACCACACTAATGCTATGTAATTATGTATTACGACTCGCTCCAGGTAGGGTGTCTGAGGGCAATTAGAGCATGCCTCATGCCGTGCAATAAAGACATGAAGCCAAGGGACTTCTGTGTACCTAGGAAAGGAAATATTTGCTTCCAAAACACAACGCCTGGGTCCGATCTGCCAAGGGCAAGGATGACGTCTCCCCTGGCAGAGTTAAAAAAGAAAAGAGATGGCCGTCTCGTAGCGCTTGGCCTTGGGAGTTAATGTTAAGGTAGGTTCCGGGTCAAAGCCAGAAGCATGTAAATAAATACCTGAAGGGGTTAGAAAGTCTCCAGCACAAGTGGGAGTTTGTGTAGTTGCACAGCCATCTCGGGAAAGCCAACCTGTTGTGTGGACTGGCCAGAGGTTAGGTTGATGGAGGGAGGAGAGCTGTTAAGATGGCGGGACGCCTGGCCTTGCACTGCAACAGCAGGGAGGCAATCGATGAGTCTCAGGCGGAGAAGCAGCTTTTAGGGGCAGGAGCTGTGCAGCCTCTCCTCAAAGTCCGCTATTAAACGCCGGCACACTGTGGCCTCACTCAAGAGCCCACGGAAGAGCTCATTGATTGGAAGATGGGCGTGTCTCTCAATGCTGGAGTACTTTGGGCTGAGAGCAATGGGGCGGAGTTGGGCAACTCAAGATGCGGGGCACGATCAGTGCCGATATTCCTGATGGGCTGAAGTCCACCTTCGCAGGGGCCCAGTGCTTTGCAGGATGCCAGGTGCAGAGCATCCTTCCCCAGCCAGGTGTTCTCCTGCGATGCTTTGGACCACAACTCTCAGCAGCCCTCGCCATCGACCATGCTGGCTGGAGCTGGTGGGAACTGAAGTCCTACGCATCTGAGCAGTGCGAAGGAAAGGTGGCTGGTGTGGAGGCCCCGGCACCCCCTGCGAGTAGAAGGCTGTTTTTGGGCAGTGGGCAATGGGCTGACATTTCCTCATGCAGCTGGGGGGATTCATAACTTGGGGAACTGGCGATATTTGCTCTGAGAACAGAGGCTGTATACGGACAGCACAACTGCAATCCAAACAGTGGAGCCCACCAGTTTGTGTATGTGGGAAGCCAGAGGAGAGGAAGCCAGGCCAGGGATTTTCCACGGGGTGTGGCCGTGCCAGTGTGGCTTTGCACACCAACCGGAAATTCATTCATCAGGTTGTGTAGCCCCCTCTGGCACTCCTCAGGGGGAACTGAGCGCAAGAACCCGCAGAATGTGGTGCTGGTGAATGGCTTCTCCTTTCGTACGTCGTCCAGTGGTTCATAAGACAGCGGTTGCTCCCTTAATGATGGAGTCAGGATTGCTCGTGAGGATGTCCAGCACCACATTCTGCAGGGCCGGGACTGTGCGGAAGCCGCGGTTTGCACAATCAGCTCTCCACGTGCAAGTCCAATCCAGGGTTGCGACCGTTGGGTGGAGTTCTTGCTCTCGCATGTCCGTGCGTTGTCCAGCGGTGTCTCTGAAAGGCCCTACTTGCGTTGTGGGAGTGTGATTCGGAGACAGCATGTAAACCATCATCTGCCAGCAAAGCCCTTCCACATTTTATTGAGGACAAAACAGGAACAGCGGTCTCTGCGAAAGAAGCGATGGACGGAGAGCTGAGATCAGGAAGGGCACTTTGCTGAAAGCAGTGGGGGAACGTTTCAGCCCCCGGGACACTCGGCCGCTGACTGCAAAGTGGCCATTACTGAGCGGGGAAATGTCAAGGGGAGGTTGCGACAATGCAAGACCGCTGCGCGCTAGTTCATCAAGCAGTCCTCTCTCCTGCAGCTTAAGTCAGGAGGAAGTCGGCGCTGTTTTTATCACACTTCACATGTTACTGGATTATCCAGTGGCAAGATGTCCAGTTTTCAGCGACCTCGAACCTCACTGTTCACGAGGAACCATCCTCCCATCCAACAGGCTGAATATTTCCTGAACTCAGAGTGGACGTTCAGGTATCTCATGACGGGGAGTGCTCTCCTTGAACTCTGACAGCGAGATGCATTTGTTAGCACGCAGCCCTGTGCCAGCTGGGGAACGCCGAGAGCTGCAGGGCCTTTTTGAATCTAGACTTGCCTAGGATTGCGTTGGTTCGTCTTGAAGCTGCCACAATGTCTGTCTTTGCAACAAAAGACTAAGATGGTTTGTTGTTTGGAAAGGGTTTGGAAAAGAAGTCCCGTGCTTTTTGGTTGCCATGGTTCTGTTTGTTCCAGTAATATGAACTAAAAGCAAAAGCAAAACTCACTCATTCTCTCTCCCTCTCTCTCTCTATATATAAATAAAATACACAGAGTATATATAAAAGCACAAGAAGCGGCATCAAGCCAGCTTTGCACTCAGCCATGGTTTTGCTGCTGAGGATAAGGGAAAGCTCAGCTGAGAACAATGGCAGAGCCGGACTGCATGTTTGAAAGGCCAGTGAAGAAAAGGCGGCTGAGGTCCGACACTGTCTGGGACCGCGAAGGAAACGCAGCCCCACATTCCCTGTTCGGCCACAGACCTGGCTGGCCTCCCAGAGGAATGGGGCAGACCTCGGGGGAGCCTTCGCCACCGTGAGGGACGGGTTGGTGCTGCCGCAGAGGGCCCGCATGAAGCTGAGCGCTGCAGAGAGAATGGCTCAAAGTCAGGTGCGATTTGTTCACTTCAGGAAGGCATGAAGATCGATTGGAAAGAGTTGGAAGGTGCCGCTCCCTAAATGGATAGCTCTGGCTCAGCTGTTTCTCTTGCGAAGAACTCACCAAAGGAAGATGTGAGAGAGAGAGAGAGAGAGAGAGAGCGCCTAGCAACTGGATGGATATTCATAAATCTGTTGTTTCTGCCTCCAGGGCCGGTCCTTAACATTTGGATATTGAGCATGATGCAAAATTACTTTGGTTCCTCTTCTAGGGTTGTGTAGAGGTGAGAGATAGCTGGACTCAGCAGCACTTTGGAGGCCTTGGCATCAAAGGAGATAGAAAGAAAGGTCTAACTTAGCATTTCAACATATTGATTGATTGATTGATTGATTGTTAAATGGGCAGCTAACGAAGCAGGCTTTTCCCTACCAATCAATCAGTCAAACTTTTTAAAAAAGTGCCGTTCTCTTTGTTGGTCCTGCTAGGCCAACAAATATCCTAGATTTGGAGGGGACCTTGGAAGGTATCAAGCTCAGCCCCTTGCTCGATTCAGGAAATCCAGAGCTAGCCACCCCAACAGTGGCTGCCCAGCTCCTGCTGCAAGCCCCCCACTCCCTGCCAGGTCCTTTGTTACCCCAAAGCGCTTCCCTGAGGTGCAGCGGAAATCTGCCCTCTTGCCCGTTACGTGTGGGCATGTTCCTTAGGGCATCAAAGAGTGAGCCCCTGCCCTCTTCTAGACTACAGCCCTTCAAGTCTCTCACGGCACCGCAGGGCCCACCCCTCAACTTCTCTTCTCATTCCTACAACCTTCCTTGATAGGACAAGTTTCCCGTACTCTTGTGCACCTTTCCCCTTCTCGGGACCTGCTTGGATGAGTCTACAAAGATTCCACATCATTCTTAAAGTGTAGCAGCCAGAATTGGACAAATGCTAAGTAGGACATTGACTGGAATCTGCCTATCAAGCCAGGCAGCTCTCTCCATTCCATACCTGGAAGTGCTCCTGCTCTGTGGTGAATTTATTTGGATTTCCCCCATTAGAATGTAAGAACCATGCTTGACCGAGTTCCCAACCCTTTACCCCGGGAGTAGACGACTTCGGGAAGGGGGAACTGGGGGACAATTTCCACCTCCTAGCCCCTCCACCCCCAGGACTTCACTCGTTTGCTACAGCATCTCAAGTTCAATTGCGAAGGGATTGGAAAAAGCAGTGAGCTGCTAATAAAACAGGGCCGGAAACGACGATGGAAGCTGAAAGCGGGACATCCATCTTGCTTTCGAGCTAAAATTGTCCCCTGTCAGCTTCTAGGGGTTTGCTGCTGAAATTTATTTTTCCCAGGAGGGCGGGGGCAGGGGAAGAGGCCAGGCCAGGCTCCGAGGGCCGTGTGACTCCCGCGGCCGCATGCTGCCTGCTCTGCACGCTACACACACGCTTCACATATGCCAACCAAAGACAACGACAGCCATTGGAAGCCTTGCGCTTCGGAATGGAAAAAGGCTTGCCCGGCGGGGCTTGGCGGGGCTCGTCCCACTCTTGCCATGGCCTTGGGGAACCCAGGACGAAGGCCCCCCTCGAGTCTCCTGCTTCTCCCAGAGGGCCTGGACCTGCCATGGTTGAGAGGAGGCGCCTGGGGACATGCTCTTCATGGGCCAGCTGGAGCTCGCGTCAGCGATGGAGGCTTTGAGCAGGCTCCGCAAGCCAGGAGCACGCAAGGAGCTCGCAGCTGCAGAGTGAGCCCCTGACGTCTGTTGCCGTGCTCTCCTCCCTGGGCAGAAGAAAGTCTGGAGGGAAGGAGAAGGACGTCACCTGGGGCAGCACTCTGTGCAAGCCCAGGAGAAGTCCCCTGGTGGTCCCACTCTCAGCTTGGACTGGGCCAGGCAGAGCCCGGCTGGGCAGCAGGGGTCCCGAAACACATGCCCCAGATCCAGAACTCACCCCCGCCCTTGTTCTTCGCACGCAAAGACATCTCCCGACGTTTCCCACAGATGGCCAAGGTAGATTGCTTGGCATGCTGACAATCAGTGGGGATATGTAAGTCAGAGCGAAGAGCAGCTCCTGTGAGGTGCTCTATTATATCAACAGTGAGAAATATCTCTCTGTAAACATGTTTCCCATCCATTATTAACCACCTAGGTCTCATGAAATATTGAAGGCTTGTGCATATGAGAGAAATAAAGGTGGGTAGGTGGGGGGCGGCAACGGTCGGCTCCGTCCCCACTCACTTATCACTACAGCAAATGTGTTGTGCGCAACCAAACTTTCATCAGGCCGCGAGAACAGCCTGGAACGGCTGGATCCAGCGAGGGCCAACGCGCCCCTGGCATCTGGCTCCTGCCACGGAGCGGCGGCCTCTGGGGTGCGCACAGCTGCCCCCCGTGGCGAGCTCCCAGAACTGCAGCCTGCACGTCCTGGGCACGGGGAGCAGAAAGCGCGCTACTGCACAGAGGCAGGCGTACCCTCCCAGGCTCCCTGTCGGGCGGGATGCGCTAGAAATGGCGGCCTGTTCAGAGTGGGACAGTCTGCTCCCCGTGCGCTTCCACATTTTCTTTGCTGGGACCCCTGCTCTGCGTGTAGGAGGCCCCGGGTTCTCCAGCATCCACAGGCCAGGCTAGGAAAGGCACTCGCTCCCGAACCTAGAGTGCCCCTGCCAGTCAGCGCTGGGCCCAGAGGAGCAAAGACCTCATCCTGCACTCCTTGCTCCCAGCTCCTGCCTCGCCTCTGGCCCTGCTTTCCAGCTCCGCCAGTGCTCACCCCCCCACCCCAGGGCCTCTGAGCAGCTCAGGGGTACCCTGTGGAAGACAGGAATGCAGGCTAGCATCGTGAAGCAGGGAGGCACCTCCAGGAAAGCAAGGGACTGGCGCCTGAGTCACATGCCCTCCAGCACTCGCACGCTTGCTTCAGATAAAATTGTCTTTCAGCATCTCCTCGCTCCCATCTTGACAAGGGGGACAACGCTGCAAGCCACCGTGGCCTGGTGCCTCGAGCAACCTGCTGTCGGCAAGTGCCCACGACATGTGTGGGACCTCAACTCCCATCATTCCCAGCCATGGGTCATGCTGGCTGGGCACAGCAGAACTTGCGGTCCAGCACACGTGGAGGGACCTGGCCGGGAAGCCCCAGCGCAGAGAGCAGAGCCAGAGCTGGGGAGACTCTCCTGAGGAATCTGCTTCTACTTCCAGCTTTGACTACTCCCAGGACTGCTCTGAGGACAAAGCGGAGCTGTAGAGAAAAGTTGTGTGCGGTGCTGAACTCCTGGAGGACGTGTGGGGACAGCGACGGCACCAGAGCCTTCCGCCTGCACGACGCGGAAACCCCAGCCAGCACGTCTCCGTCTCTGCATAAAAAGAGGAGAGGTCCGAGGGACACCCTCTCGGAGAAGACCCTTAACAGGCAGATCAATACACTGCGAAACAAACCTTAACATTATTATAACAAGATGCCTGGAGAACTTTACATATTCAAGCACGCTTGATAACTGGTGCATATCTAGATTAGATTTAGATTTTTAGATTAGATTTAGATATTTAGATTAGATTTAGATATTTAGACTAAGGGCACAGTGCTAGGGAGGCTTAGCTAGGCGTTAGAAGTTGCTTTGCCTAAATGCTCACTATGGATGGAAATGCTCGTGTGAGCTGTCCTGATCTGAATTTATCGCTTTATTAATTTAGAGGTTTATGAGCCGCCCTTCAAGATAAGCTCTCCGGGTGATGTACAGTTAAAAGTACAAAACAGTACAGTAAAAATTGACAGTAAAACCATGGAAAATACAAAACACGAGTGCCGCACGAGTGAGTCAGCTGAACCGTAAAACGACCGTAAAAACAAGCTAATCAACATGCTAGGAACACATTTGCAAACACACGTGTTTGTGTGTGTAACTGCAGAAGAGCCTCTCTCCCTCCGGCTGGCCTGCCTCAAAAAAGCCACCAGATCAAATGCAGTGCAAGAGCAAAAGCCCTGAACCGGGTTACTCAGAAGCAACTCTCAGGATTCTACCTGAGGATCGTTCCAGCTTAGCTCCCTCCCCCCCCAAAAAAAGACACCTGCTTCCTAGTTTCTGGCTGAACTAGAAGGCAGAAGCCTGCAAATGGTGCCTCGTTTCGAGCCCTGGGGCTCCTGAAGCCGGGGGAGCGACAGCAACACACCTTGTCCCAGGCAGTCCAGGTGTGCTGCCGCCGCCACTCAGGTGCCTGGCCTGGTACCAGCCCTGCAGCACCTGTGTGTGCAGGTACCAGTCCTGAGGAGCATGGGAGGGTGGCACTCCTGCATCCCTGCCTGGAAGCGGCTTCTGGCGCTCCGCCGCGGGACCCCAATGCGGAACTGGAGTGGCCTTTGGGGCAGCCCGGCCCGGCCTGGCCCTTCTCGGAAGGAGAGCTGCATCCAGGCCCAGCTGTCCTTCCAGGCAGGGCTGGCGGGCAAATGGGTAGCAGCAACCGCACACACGTCACAACGTTGTCCAGCGCCTCCCTGCAGATTGGAACATTTTCTGTCAACGGCATCTCCGCTAAAGCACTGAATCCCACGACTCTCCCTGCATGGCTTTGGTTGTTTGATGGCCTCGTTCCACCCCAAGGAGGGAGCTTTTGCGCCAGGGACTCCTTAAAAAGGGGCAAGTCTCTTGCACGTGACTGCAAAGTGGATCTCCGAAAGCCAGGTGGGTGCCCACTCGTCTGTGGCACCCAAGTCGCTCTTTCCTCATTGGCATTACATCTCCGTTTGAGCTGGCACTGGGCAATGGGACATGCACATTCTCTCTCTCTCTCTCTCTCTCTCTCTCTCTCTCTCTCTCTCTCTCTC